>QFEM01005394.1:0-16061 GCA_003316205.1 Boletus bicolor
ACGTGGAAACCATGACTGGAACCAGGAACGAAACTGGTGGGGCCCCGGACCCGATTCAAGAGGTACCAGGGAGGGATCCACTCTAGTACCCAAGATTTCCCTCGGTGAGATTCGTCCTGGACTTGGCGACGGAGTCCGAGTTCCCCGCTCCGAACCTCGGCAATGCGAACGTTCTAACCCATAGCAAGATATCGTCTATTCTCACTCTGCTTATACACCTCTCTCATCGGTCGGTTAAAAGGTCACCGTGATGAGAACTCCAACTCGGGCAAACGGTCCGGCACTATTGATATATATATTCATTCAAGAAAATTAGATTGATAGTCAGACACTACTATCCTATCATCGTCAAAGATTACATCGAGAGGGAGAGAGAAAAAATTCCGACAGGGATAGGAAAAGAAAAAAAGAACAGTGTCAACATCTGAGGGTAATCATCGTCGTGGTTATGCACAGTATATCGAGGGTAGCGGGTAAAAGCGATTAAATGATATGGTATACGGAAAGAATATGGGATATGTACTTGCATGTACTTGAATATGACATCGACATCGCACCGGTCAAGCAAAAGACAACGAAAAAGGTAAAGAGATATGAAAAAAGAGATATCGGGAACACACACAACACGAGAGGAGAAGAGGGAAACCATTGTTCACACCCATGATTACCGTTTGGATATAGGAATTATAGCAGATATTTTTTCCACCGTCATACTTTCATTCCAAGCGCAGCGGGGGAGTACGCTGCAGCAACGGGGGATCGTACTTCGTGTTGTGATTCTCCTCGGCGAGATAGTGTGGGTGGGCTCGATGCATTTGAGGATGGAGATGACGGGTTTGAGTGTATGGCAACGGATCGAGCGACGGCGGCGAAGGCAGCGGTGGTTGGTTGGGATCGTGGGCTCCGCGATGCGTCTGATAAAGGTGAAGCCGAGAAGGTTCCTCGGTGAGTGGCAAGAAACTGTGCCGCCGAGACTGCTGTTGTTGTGGATGGGGATGAAGCGTCCCGCCGAAGTGCTGGAGATAATCGCCCTCCACCGAATGCCGTCGGGCCTGCTCCAGTCGGAGATGTTGCTGACGCAGCTGTTGCAGTTGCTGTTGGCTGAGCTCCTGAGAGTAATGAGTGGCAGGGGAGTGGGGTCCGATCGACGAGTGCGAGGGCAGATGCTGATGAGACGAGTCCAGAGGAGGTAGTTGGCCGTGAAGCTGATCCGGCTGCGCTCGATAGAAATGATCGAACTCCGCCATCTGCATCTGCGTCATTGCAGAGTTCCAGGACGGAGAGCCGTCGAGATTGAGGGCGTGACTCTGAGCCGTATTCGTATTCGCCAGATCCGTGTAGCCCGCTGATTGGTTCTCGACATGGCCCCTCATCCTGGGCTCCGTCGATTCCTGAGAAAGGTCGCTTGCGAGGGTTGCTTGGTGAAGGTTCGACGGACCCGCCATAGGTTGATGATTCGGTGAGTGCCGGTGGGTGGAAGGAAAACGGTGAGTCGTATGAACCTGTTGTTGGGGATTGTGGATCTGCCTCGAATGGGCCGTGTTGGTAAGCTGCTGCTGTGGCTGCTGCTGCTGCTGCCAGTTCGCTGTTACGTCCATAGATTGGAAGGGATAATTCTGGGTGATGGACCAATCCAGGCCCTCCAGCGTAGGCAGGTTTTGGGTAGTATGATGCGGGAGCTGTGCCTGGGCGATTGGCTGTTGCAGGTCTTCTAAATGCAGCTGCGCCTGGTAGGGGAAGTATGTGTTGTGTGGATTGTGGTGGGATGGGGAATGATTGGGAGGATGGAGGGGGGATTGTTGCGGAGACGACTGCTGCGAGGGGCGGGAGTGTTCGAGCATGTGAGTCTGGACCACCTGCAGTGGGTGGACGGCTGTGGCTAGATCCGGGGCGACCATCCCGTGAGGCGAGGCCGAGGTTGAGTGAGTTGGAGAAGGGGAGAAAGGACTGCGACTGCTGTTGCCCGTAGAATGAGGATGTATTGGATGCTGGGGGGACACGAAAGGACTGGCTGGAGTCACGAAAGGAATGGTTGTTGGGAGGCCGCGGATTGCCAGGGTCGACGTCGGTATTCCAACTGTCGCCATACATGACGCTGTCGCCGGCTTCGTAGCCGGTGCTCGTGCCGGGACGCTGGTGCATGGGCATGGAGGTGGGATTGATGTCCTCCTCTTTGACGTGTTCGAGGTGGTGCAAGGCGGGGTCCTGAGACGCGTTGGTGGTTGTGACAGGGGAGGGGACGGTGAGCGGGGCCTGGCCCCTTTTGCCTCTGGACTGGCCGGTCTTGTTGGCGGCTGCCATGGAGGCGTGGAGGGAGGTCAAGTCGCGCATCATTCTCTCGTTCTGCTCCTGCTTGTCCGCGTGGACGGTCTGAGCATGTTGACGTAGATTATCGAGACGGGAGAATTGTTTGGAGCAGTGGCAAGTAAAGGGACGCTCGCCGGTGTGCTTCCTGAACGGGGATAAAAGAGATCGAACGGGGAGGGACGGGGGATGAGTGCCTGGGACCTACCTAATGTGCCTGGCTAAATGTTCGCTTCTGCTGAATACCATACGACACTCGCCATAACCCCTGCACTGAAAGGTCTTTGCAGGGGCGGGACGGTAACGCTTTCCAACGCCGGCGGCGGGTGGAACGACGGGGAGGAGGGGAGGATTATTCGGTGCGACGAGGGTGGCCATGTCGGTCTGGGGAGAAGAATCGATGAGATCTTTTTCAGAGGCGAAATTTGACGTTGGAACGTCGTCGAGGGCTGACGGTTTTGAGTCATCCATTGGGGCGGGCGAGAAAAAAAAAAAAAGAGGAACAAGAACTTCTATAAGGGTGCCTGAAATCAGCACTGAAAAAAGGTTTGCAACTCAACGCTCAATTAAGGCACCGCGCTCATCGGACTTTGAATTAGTTCCGAAACTCTGGTTCAGGAACAGCCCCGCCGAACTACGGCACCGGTGGCATTGTCACGCCGTAACACTGCCGCGCTGACACCTGCCACGCTTATCACAGTCGAGACCCCCCCTCCAAATAACCCCCACGGCGACCTCACATGCCGAGTCCAGGCCTATCACATGAATGGATTTTACGTGCAAAAAAAATATTAGTATACCCAAGTCGATTGGAAATGGGGTCAAAACCCTCGATGTATCCTTCTACAGCCAACGCGCGTCTACGACGTGTACATTGTCTGATCATCACGTCAAACTCTCTACGGAACAACCTTTTTGAAAAATCAGCTGCGCCCATAACGCGAAACCGTTTCACCTGAGGCACGGACGGGGCATCCAAGTATGACATAGCCAAAAAGTCTGCTTAGCATCGAGATTGAACACCCGGCGACTGATCCGATCGGCAGATTACGACAAGTAAACAACACCTCGGAAGGCACCCGCTTTTCATCTCGCTGTCACGTAGACGTTTCAACTGGGAGAAACGACAGATCGCGATCAAGCTCCCTCGAGACGTGACTATTCATCTTCATGCACAGCGGCCACATCCTTGCATTGTCGTCCACCGCTGCAAATCAATCGAACTCTCGCCAAGTCTTCATCTCCTCGTGCCTGGAACAATCACCACCTAACCCCTTGCAGACAAAACATCGCGTTACGTTACCCCACAATTGCCAGCTAGCTTGACAGCGCCGTAGATCACGCGATTACGAGCTACATGTCCGAAAACGATCGTCCGAGAAAAAAAGGAATGACAAAACAGTACTAGTGCAAGGCACTTCGAAAGGGTCGAATTCCCTCGAGTTCGACCAGCAGGTCCCCTTGCAAACTTTGGCAAAGATTGGCGTGCAGAGGTATGCGTCACGTACATGATGCCCCTTGATGGCGGTAATTCATGTCATCCTTGCCAAGTGCCGCGACCATCATCCGCTCCGAGGCCAAGGTCATCATCGCCCGGACCCAAGACAAAATGTAAGCGCTGGGATCACCACCGTGATCCAACATCTTCTTGGTTTATGCGTGCACGTCTCACCATGGGGGGGCCGAAAGGGTTCGCAAGGCATTCAACTTCTCATGAGCCCAATCTCATGGGCTCTGTACCCATCGTTTGTGGGGGGCGAACCTCCAGCGTGCCTAGAGCCTAGACTCCTCCAGCACCGCCAGCGTCTTGGCGCAGGAACGACGATAACGCCGTCCATGCCGTCACAAACCATACCTGAACAAAGAGGGCCGTGCACGCTGTGACCACTTTGCCCCGCTGTGTTCCTAGGTGAACCCGTGCGGGCATTGCGGGGATGTGAATGCTGTTCTTCGGAGCCATCGTTCACATCCTTTTTTTTTTTTTTTGTTTTGTTAGACCACCCAAGAGAATTCTCCCTCTCGTCGGACTTTTCTTTCGTACCCGCCGGCACTGGAACTTCCAAGTACGATAAGGACATACTCGGACAGACGTTTCATACCATACGGGAAACGGCCGCCGTGTCTTGTCCCAGTCCCCAGTCGCTTCACACACACCGTGGAGAATGGGTGTGCGTGCGCAGCCTCCTTTTTTTTTCATTTTACCCGTGTACGTGTATACAATCTCCGAAAATGCAACAAGCGCGCTGGCTAAAAGAAAACGCCAGCATATCGGAAACTCGACCGATCAGGTATTGGATCTGGGCAAAGATAACGTGCAAGGATCATCCTCCTAGCTCCCCCTAGGCTACGAGATCGTCCCGCGACACCCAGAACGGGGTGAGGATGGGCGCTGGTCATGTTTCAAGTAGCCGACCTCGTAGGGACGCGAAGACCTCGCCATGCGAACGAGGTAGGCAGTCGCTAGCGACCTGTCAACTCCACCTTATCCCGCGGGACCGGGGTCAAATGATGCCGAAGCGAACACGACATGCATGATACTGCAAAAATGTCATTCCCTGACACGATGATGGCATGACAGAAACCATGCAGCGAAAAAAAAAAAAAATTGACAGGTTTGTCACATCTCGTTTTGATCCGCTCAAACGGAGAGAACTCAAAAAAAACCAAAGGTCGACGTTTCGCCAACTCGTACGTGTACATGATACGCTCGCCCCCCCCAGTCCCCCCACTACCGCGACCGAGTTGAGGCCGAGTCACTCGCCCACCCCGATTCCGATATCTCGGGACGTTCCATTTCTATATAGCCGAATGACATGGACACGTATGGAGACTTGCTGCGGACGTCGTTGGCAGAGTCAGGCGGGTTTTGAAGAGGAGACGATTTTCTTCTCGAATGCGGTGTCGGACAGAATTAGTCTTGTTTGATTTCGACAAACGAATCTAGGATTGACAGACAGCGAACGATAATAGCAATAGCAACAGCAGCGACGACGACGAAAGCGGGATCAACGGGAGTTTTGTGTGATATGATGGGAAACGTCATGGAAGGGAATCAGGACACACACACACACACACACAAGTTCGACTCGTTCTCTCCCCCCTTTTCTCCCCAAGGTTGGAAACGATTCATTCAATGAAATCCAAGGAGAGGAAACGCCGTCATGCATTTTGATTCAGTACGCCGAAAGAGCGGTCCAATATCAATTATATGATGACAGTCATAGTAACAACGAGAACGAAAGAACGAGAATTGAGAATGGATAAAACGATGGATGAAATGAAAGGCTGGTGATTGGAATTCAGGCAACGGCCAATCGCATGGCCGGATCCTAACGTACATACATAGCCCGGCAGTGCCTTCTCGGCCTGCTGCAATACAGATTCGTACGGTAATCCAGCAGGTGGAAAATGAATTGCCTACAATTAATTGCCTGTTTATAGCGACGACCCGCCTTGGCTCCGTACCGATGCGTACCCGTGTACGACAGTACATAATCCCAAGACAAGTCACTGGCCCAGACCCGTGCGTGTGTGTGTTGGTAAAGATAGCTTGGCGGTGGAACGTTGCTTGCATTTGATCACTGGTCTAGACTCCAAGAACACGCACTCCCTTTAAAGATAACATCATCACATCGTAACATCATGGCATGTGCATTTGGGTCGGGAGTTCATCGGTGTTGGGATTCCTTTTTCTCCTGTCTCCCCGCAAGAGGGGAGGAGACGCAAAACAGCGTTACTCTTTGGCGAGCCTTGTTCCTGTGCGCACTCCTGAGCGTAGATCGCCGTCGAATATTAATGACGCGTTCAGGGGGGGAAGCAGTTCGAGTCTAGCACTTCAAGTACGTCACGAACGTTCGAGCAGAGAGGCACATACCGTACCTGCGCGCCGCCGCAGGACGATTAAAGTCACATCATGATGGTATGCATATTTGCAATCTTACCTGCACTCGTCCCCCCAGCACCACTTTTGTCAAATCACCGCACAAACCAACAACAATCCGGGTGCATACACCAATGATCGTTACCCACTCTGGGTCCGAAAGTCCAGGTTCGTCTCTCTCCGCCCTGATCGTCACCGTCCCATATTGATGCTGATGCGGCACTGTTACCACTGCCACAGCACCACAGTCGTACCTGTAACCCCAACTGGACGCTCTAGGAGACGAAAAGGTATAAAGTGTCTGTCCATCGCGGCTCGATAAGCGCTTCATCATGATGGATGGACGGTAGGCCCGATGATCGTATCCTGGACGACACTATGATCAAGTACGCCTTTCGGATCATCCTCTCATCGATCATTCCAGGGTCGAATGTCGAGCCTCGGGTTCGTTTGGGCCGTTGGCGCGTTCACAGTAAGCAAGACCCAAGGGAGTACTGTGGCAAACCGTGATTTCAGTATACGAGTCTCGGTTCGTGATTGAATATCTGGACTTGCTGGCGTTGCATACATAGCCCGAGCCTTGTGACAGGTTACCGGCGGCCCGCACTCTTCGGTCTACATACCGTATAGCGGTATATCATACTAGAGGGCGTAGCCTTGCTTAGATGGGCGCCAGGAACGCTTGCCAAGGACCAACGTCGTCCATCGAGCGTCCAAGGTTCAAGAACGACAAGCCTCTCCCATCATGGTCGAGAATGTCCAGCATAGCGTCGTTGGTGTGTAAATCCGCGTAACAGCCTTGAGCTATATGTCTGATACCGTCTCATGGTTGGAAGATGTGGCGCGTATCCAAAGTTGGACGTGGACGTGTTTTGTGTGCAAGTTGAAACGTGGCACTCCAAGCTCGCATGACGTCACCGAAAATAAGCGGCAACCATGTCGACGTTTCATCGCTGTCAACACGTACGAGCCCTCTCCGACATCAACGACTTTCAAAGAGTCACGAAGAAAAAAAAAAGATAATGTATACATTGTATCTTTTCACGACGTACAAACATCCTATAGAACAACAACAACGCACAAGTCCAGCGACGAACCCCGAAGCAAGGTGGTTTCTAGCTGCATTCATTGGTATCCCTCTATATTAAGAATGGGAGAGACAGCGAGAGAGGGGAAAAAAGAAAAAAAAAACGGCAGAGAGAAGGAAATGGAGCAAACAAGACGGCGAGCAACGTCTAGGTTGTCGTGGGGATTAAACGGATACGTAGATCATACCAAGCTGAGATAAACCTGGATGCAAAGAAACATCAGATCGGTATGAGATATGTAATGTATCGCGGGCGTGCGGAGAGAAAGGGGCTGGGGGTAACCAAGGTACAAAAGGGCGGCGGCGATGGGCGCTGCGAAAGATCGCTAAGACGCAGGTTTGGACGTGGCCGGATTTCCTAACGACGGCGCTGGAGGAGCAGATAGGATAGGAGGTTGATGCGCGGGATGTGGCGCGGAATCTTGCTCTTGCTCGGGTTCACCCGCGCCGGTGTCCTCATCGACGGGCTTCATCGCATCCGCATCTGACTTTCTGATCGGGCTCTCGTCCCCACCAGTAATCTGACGTTGTGCATGTCGTCGACGGGAAGCTTCCTCCTCCTCCGCACGGCGTATGATGTCTATCTCGCCTTGGACAACAATCCCATCAAGCCACAGGTGGTGGACTAATTCGGAAGCTTTGGCTCTCCTGTCCGGGAAGAGACGCAACATCGGTGACAAGAATGCAGAAATCGCGTCTGCTTCTTCTTTCGGAAACAAGTACTTGTCGTGCAACACAGCCTCGAGTGGCCAGAAACGCAACTTGTTGATATGCCGTAATTCACCTGAGATAAACGGAAACAGCCGTCACTGTGAGCGATATGCACAAGGGAAAATTCAGTAAGCACACGCACCCCTCCGATTGAAGAATTCTGAGCTGTATTTACCAGAAAACGCAATTACTTTCGGGAACTCGCCGATGAGTTCCATGATTTGGGCAATGTGATCGTCGTCTTTACTGTATCGTGACCCGGAAGCCGGATCGAATAGATAGTCACCACCCGTAATTAGCTCAAAGATCTGTGGCACATGATCAGTCAGACGAGGATCGCGTGGCTCCGCGTGGGAGGGCTGTCTCACCACACATGCTACGCTCCAAATGTCAGCGCTTGAATTCCACTTTGCACCAAGAATAACTTCAGGGCAGCGGTACTGTCGTGTCTGTATATCGTCCGTAAAGTGGTGTTCCGTCCATGTTGCTGTAGGGACAAGACATAAGCACTCGAACGTTCAAGGGAATTACAGTCCGCCATCGCATACCATTTCCTAGATCCGCGATCTTCACCGTGATTTTCTCCATGCCTTCGAGCATGCTCGAGGCCGTTGACGTATCACCGAAGCTTAGCTGGGGTGATTCTCCGGACATAATGGATGTAGAAGCCTTCGGATCTGAGGGAATTGGATCACCTGAACCAGCAGGCTTCGTGGTAAATGGTGTTTGTGATTGTGATTGTGAGGACGAGGAACTAGCGGTGGGATGGTTGGGCGCCATTTGGGTGAGTAGTGATGGTCCTGGTGGGAGTGCTGGGTGAGGTGAAGCCATTTTGTTAAACCCGGAATCTAGGGAAACGGTGGAAATTCGATCTGCCGTGAGGTCGGTAGAGTCCGCTCTTCTGGAACTTGAACTTCCTTCCGCAATGCCTAGGACAGCGACGGGGACGGATCCAGAGGAGTTCTCTTTCGCGATGGGACCCGAGCCGTAAGAGCCGGATTTCGACGTTGCTTCACCGTCTATCTTGCTCATGCCAAACGCAAGCCTGTCGAACATGGGACTACTACCAAGGGACGAAGACGGGGATGGGAGCGGTTGCGACTCGGTTATGAAGACCGACTCGGAGCGTGGGGTCTGATTGCCCCCGCGCCCTTTGGAGGGTGGCACACCAATTAGTCGGGAGGGAGGTGAGGTAGCATTGGAAGAGACAGCCATCTCGGCTTCAATGATAGACTCGACATCGTCAATGCAGATGAGTACATTTTCCGGCTTCAAGTCTGGGCAGAAAGTTATCGTGTGCTCATACAACTCTCCAAAAGGGTACGAACCGGTGTGAATGACGCCGCAACAGCGATGCATGTAGTCCAAACCGAGTAATACTTGCTTGGCGATTTGTTTCACCAGAGGCATGGGAACACCTTTGTTCTGATGCCGTTTGATGAGACCAAGTAGATTTTCGCCAAGGACCTCGAACACCATGCAAACATGCGTGCCATTCGGTCCCTTGTGTTTAAAATGGTCGAGAAAGGATATAACGTGCGATCTACCAGGATGAGTCTGGGATGGGGAAGGTATTGGATTCGGATTCTCGGGGGTGGGCTGAACCGGAGGAGTGGAAGAGGTGATGAGACGTTGGAGGAGCTTGATCTCGTCCAGAGCGGTCTCTGTATATCTTAGGGCGGATTTGACCACTTTGAGGGCGACATGGCGATTCAACCTGATTTATGAGTAAGATAAAATAGAATGTCATAAGAAATGGGGTAACGAAGAGGTCGGCGCTTGCTTACTTTGTGTCCTTGGCGAGCCAAACGGTCGAAAAGTGGCCCCAACCGAGTTTTCTGACTACGACATATCTACCGTCTGAAAAGGCGTCGCCGATGTGGACAGGATGATAGCCTCCTTTGACGTAGTCTTCCCAATCCTCTTCCTCCTCTGTCATGATGGATTGTGAATGAGACGAATAGGAAGCGTGAGACATGGCGATTTTTCGGGGGTATGCTGTAAACGAACAACGATAAGACCTTAGTGTGGGGCACCGCGATAAGGAGGTTCGGAAATTCGAATAGGAAAGGAGATAAGCTTACCTATGGTCTAATAGGGTATTCGATGGATTACAAGTTTGTGAATACGAGTGGAAGCTTACTCGCTATCGAACACGGCGCCAACGAAGAAATAGCAGTGGGTAATGTCCTGCAGTGCCCTGTCGTTGTACAGGAAAAGGGATGCTTCTCCCGACTTTACATTACCATATCAGGAAATGGCAGATTTCATATGATTGGTCCGCTGACTAAGCGCATCGCGACCGTCTGTCTGCACACGACCGGCGACCACTAGAGAAATTACCTCAAAGCATGAGGTTCAAAGAAATTTATGAAACGCTTCTTGATAGCCGTCTTCTCAAATGACCTGTGGTAGAGTCGTAAAGCTGCATGTGTTTGAATCAATTGGCGCATTGTTTATTTTTCGGGTCGTTGCCAAACAACCGATTCTGTTTTTGGTCATTCTGTTTTTTTTTTCTTCGCCAGCATGTTCGGTTGTGGAGTGAACATGAAGCAGCAATATTGTCGCATTCCTACCATGATCAACTATCACTCGACGTCTCAACCTTCAACCATCCCAATCCCGAAATTTCGAGAGAAAAAAACCTCCCGGTCCCACTGACGCCCACTGGTACACGCTCTTCATCACGACAGCGTACAGAACCCACACGAATACAGACGTAGCGTATTCTGATGTGGAGATATCCTACACCCGCTGTACTTGCTAACAGTAACACGTGCCTGCCTCGTGTATCGCGGCACACCGACAGGTCCCATGCGCTTAGAATTGATCCTGATCATATCGATCTTCTGATGAGCCATTCTCAGTAGCTCCCTCAAGGCTTATTCAGACTCGTACCTTCCACGGACTTGGACGGGTTTTGTACACCATGCATAGGCCACGTGTTTGGGGCATGACTCGGCCTCACTCGATGCAGCTCGCATAATCGCACAATGCCTTCCTTCGCCAGCGCTCGCATCCGCAAAGCGTAGATTACGACTTTCGAGAGTGGTTCTCGCTGCTGGAGTACACGAGGCACACCTTCTGACGTCCATCCTTTTATGTCCACCGTTGCGTGCGACTTCCAACCCGCAGCACGCCCTTTTCCCCCATTTTGACCCCTCCAAGGTGCTGTGCGAATAGCAACGCTTCTTAGCTTCACTTTCTCAGCCAATTGACCATACTGGTCTTGCATCTTGACTGATGCCCGATGTTGCCTGCTGATCTAGACGACGAACAAAGGTATTGTCGCTCCCTTGGTCCCATTGGCGCTATGATATACTGATGGACATCGAACAACGTTTCTTGTGTCATCAAGGGCTCACCTCGCCCATGAGCATCCCACCGATCTCGACTCTACCCCATCTTCACCGTCGTCGGGGGTACATACCTTCGTCAACCCTCGACGTCGTCCGAAATCAGCATCACATCATCGCTCACGCACCACCGACGAGTCTAGTAGCAGCCACCTCCTAGCACGCCTCGTCTCCCGAGAGGAAGAAGTCCGCGAAATCAATGCAGCTCTCGCCGTCACTTCTGAACGCCTCGAAGCAGAATCATCCCGTGCAAACGCCGCAGAACGTCGTGCCCTCGATTACTTTCACCGCCTGCGGATCGCAACCGAGAATCGTGAACGTGCGGAACAAGAATCGGCGAGACTTAGAGAGGAACTCAAGTTGTACAAGTTGCAGCTCGAGAATGCACAAAAGGAGATCTTCCGGGCACAAGATATTATCGATCAGGTGGCTTCCCAGCGGAACGAGGCGGAGGCGGAGGCTGCGAGAGCTAGAACAAAGGCTCGGAAGCTGCAAGAAGAGAAACTAGTGATGTTCGCGCGTGAGGAGGGCCGCAGAATGGGATACAAGGAGGGATTATCCATCGGTCGCAGGATAGGCTATGATGAAGGTAGAGGTCGCTGGGTCACAGGGCCATCAGACCAACTTCCTTATCACCCTCTCTCCTTAGAAGGCCGCAATGACGACGATAACGTTCGTGAACACGAAGAGGACACCACGGATGAAGAACGTGATGATCCACGATCCCGTATTCAGTTGCGCTCAGTTGCGTCAATTCGACAACAACCGTACGTCAATGACCGCGTTGCACGTTCTTCGTTACCTACGTTAATCACAGAATGCGCTCCGATTCGGCACCGCTTATACGTTCGCCCGAAACTGCCCGACATGTGTCGCCACTTCCCATCCCATCGCGCATCAATCCTGTCCGCGCGCGCACGCCTTCTCATGAACATCGTACGCCCTCTTCACCTCATGAATCTGATGAGCCAGAAACCATTCACCCGATACCGATCCGCCCTAGCCCCATCATACCCGCTCGGCCAGTAAACGCTCATCCAGATGGGTGGATCCCAAGAGTTGATTCTCGCACATCCTACATCATCGTGCCACCACCACACGAACTGCGGGAACCTGCTCCCACCTCACCCAGTTCCGTCGCGACCGAGGTTCAGGACAGCCGACCTAGGCATCCACCAGAGCCAACCCCAGTCCCCCCGCCTGTCCGGACGCGCGACTATGCTTATCAGACGTCCGTTCCGCCACCTATTCCAGTTGCACGCTCGTCCTCGCTTGCATCCCGTACTTCGACCCATATCTCGCAATATGATCTGGTAAATAAACGTCCTGGAAGTTCGTTACGGAACGAGGTTTACATCGGGAGAGCAAGGAGTGGGAGTCAGCCCTCCAGGGATAGTATGTCTCGAAATGAGCATCGGGATCAGGAACATCGCTATTCCGACAGGACAGAAGCGGAAAGTATCATCGAACAATGGCGCGCGGATTCGGATGTCGCGACTCCGCCAAGGAATCCGCCGCGTTCGTCTGTAAGTGTTTGTTCTCCCCCGCCAAGCAGAAGCCTACGCTGACGCTCGGTTTATGGGGACCAAAAGACACCATCCGCACGTCCGCGCCAACCTCCGCACTTTTATTACCGACCGCGAGAGATCGTGACGCCCACACCCCTGGGGGACGTAGGCGCAGACACACGGGCTCACACACCCGTACAGACCGAATCCGCTGCAACACACTCCCAACCCGACGACCCCGCCGCCTCCCATCCCGCACGCGCCCGGTCCCCGCTCGAGTACCTCCGTCAGCGCTTCCGCCAACGTCCCCTCTCAGGCAGCAGCATCCCCAACATCATCGTCGAGTCACCAGTGAGCATCCCCGTAACTCACACCTGAAACCACACTCACGAGACCCGTTGTCCATGCAGTCTGAGCCCGAAACGACCATATCGCCATCTGCGACGGTCCTCGCGCATCCGGAGCTTTTGAGCCCAGAGGCTGCTAATCGGCCGTTGCCGCAGGACGATCCGGGCCAGCACCAGCATCAACCCCAATCCCAACCGCAACACCACCACCATCACCACCATGCTCCATCCGATACATACGACACCGCCCAACGCTCCGGGACACCTTCCACCCCCTGGCCAGCCGGATTTATTCCCTATACACCAAGCATAGAATCCAGGCCCGCTTCCGAAAGGGAACGTCGTCGCGCGCATCCCGATCCCACTCCCACCCCCGATCCGAATCGGTCTAAGCACTCCCGTACACATCCGCCCAACGGATACACCCGAACGCGCACACAGAGTGCCAGTGCGTCGACTTATGAAGCTGCGCCGCTTCCGCCTGGCGTGACGTACCCAGCACCGCCTGTCCGTCCGCATACGTCACATCGGCGCCACAAGGACAAGGAGAGAGTGAGAGACGTCGGTCGCGAGCGAGATTGGGACAGAGACCTAGAGAGGGAAAGGGTCCGAGACAGAGATAGGGACGGAGACGGAGACAGAGACAGGAGACCAGACTCTAGGAGAGATTACGAACGCGAACGTGAACGCGAGCGCGATAGGGACAGGGACAGGGAGCAAGACCCAGAGGATACCGGAGTCAGCGAGGAACTCACACGGTCGCCAGCGCCGCTCCAACGACCCATCTCGCTTTTCGATTCAGACGAGGCGTGAACACGTCTCATGAGTGCAACGATCTTTTTTCAACTCTTGACGTGACGACGACAAATGTATACGTGATGCCCCGCCCATGATTGTCATGCACCCCACTTTTTTCGTGCTCGTTCACTTTTTTCTTTTCGATGATTATTCGGTTTGATATGGTATGTATTCTGTGATTGCCATGGACTGGGTTCCTGGCCGCCGCGCCATGTAACATCTCCTGTTTGTAAACATGTCTTTTGTATGTGCCTGCTCCCCATGTACTCGGTTTCCTAGAGCTTGTAACAGTCCTCACTAAAAAGAAACTCACCACCATGTATGTATGTACCATTCATTCTAGCCACACAAAACAAAACAATTTCTTCCAGCGACACCCCCTCACTCGTCTTCGTTCAATGACTGTACATCTCGTTCATCAAGGTACATATGCCATACAAATACAAGAATCGATTTTGCAAGAAGGAGCAGCGGCCCTGGTCACTTAGATGCCACTCCACTCCAACCCCTTGGTCACCACAAAGGTCGCCGTCAGCGGTAGCACGTCGCTGCTCGGGCCCACGCTCAACCCATACTCGCCCCGTTCGATCACCCAGCGGGAGATCAGATCCTCCCAGTAGGACACCGCGAGCTTGTCGAGCGTCAGCACGACGCGCTCGCTCACGCCCGGAGCGAGGTCCTTGGCCTTGCCGAACGCGCGAAGCAGGCGCGGAGGGTGGGTCACGTCGGACGTCTTGGGCATCGACACGTACAACTGTACGACCTCGGAGCCGGAGACCGACCCGGTGTTCGTCACTGTGACCGCGGCCGTCAGACTGAAATCGCCGTCGGCGACGACGGGCGTGGATAGTTCAAGGTCGGAGAAGGCAAACGTGGTGTATGAAAGACCGTGTCTGTAGTGTACGTATTTGGGGGGGGAAAAGCGGGGACTCGTCAACCACGCGCCGTACACGCTCGACTTGGAAGACGACTTACCCAAACGCAAACTGGGGGGCGATACCGCGGTGTTGAAAGTGTTTATAACCCTATAGGGAAAGAAAAAGGGTCACTCCCGCGTTCATGCACACATGGCGAATACGTACGACAAACAGGTCTTCTCCGTAACGCACGACGCTACTCTCTGAGTGGAAGTGACCGTGGGCAGCGATGTCTTCGAGTCTCTTGGGGAACGTTAATGAAAGTTTTCCTGATGGGTTCTTCTTCCCGAAGAGAATGTCGGCGATGGCATCACCAGTTGCGTTACCGAGGTACCAAGAATGGACGATGGCAGGAACAGAGTCCGCCCAGGGCATCGTTATCGATGAGCCCTAACCATTTTCGGAATAACTCAGAAAGTACCGAGCAAAGAATAGGAAATCGACCTTACAGATTGAGTGACCACAACTGTCTTTGGGTTCGCAGCCATCACCTTGGCGATCAACTCATCGGTTCGGCCAGGAAGGGCCAAGGTCTTCCTATCGTAGCCTTCCGTCTCCCAGTCAGCATTCAGGCCAACAATGGCAATGACAGCATCCGCCTCGGATGCCAACTTGACGGCTTCAGCCATCTTCTCATCAGGATCTTGGACTTCTGCACCGCCAAGACGGACGCCGGGGTTGCTGTCTTGAACTGTCTCGTCCTCATCGCCGTCCGCGGGGGCTCTGACGTTGCAGAACTCGACAAGAATGTCGTACGTGACGCCCGCTGTGAGGTCAAGCCTACCCTTCTCCTCTTGCGAACCGCTATTGAAAAACGATTCTCCGCGGCGCTGACGCGTCCAGTTATCAATGACCAGCTTGCCGTCTACAAAGAGCTGGAAGGAATACGGATCAGGGCGGCATACACTGCAAAGGGAGACGGCGTATCCACCTTGGCCCTTCCGGATACAGTCAGGCCGAACTCGAACGTGCAGTCGCGGGTTCTGGGCTTCAGCTGGCCCTCGAGTTTCATGGTCCACCTGCGGGTGATACCGTTTGGTGCGGAGGTACTGATGAATATGCGGGTCTCGTCCACAAGTCGTGTTTCGTAGGGCGTGCTCAGGGGAGCCATGCTTTCGTCGGTTTCATGTGCGTACCAAGAACCGATCCATCC
>QFEM01005403.1:0-10503 GCA_003316205.1 Boletus bicolor
CCTGTAACATATATAAGGTAGACACTTGTGACTGGAATCCCCAGTCTAATCCACTTCGTTGTTTGCTCTACTGGTCATTGCCTGAGGGACTTGTTCTCTCTTGTAGGCCTGCATCAACCAGATCCGGACTTCTCCTCCATCTTCTTCTCTTTTATCGCCAGGACACGTGTAGCCTGCGAGATAGCTCGAGCCTTGTGGGTTTTGTCTGTCATTCACAATAGTTCATAACAAAGGGCTGCTGCAACTACAGTAAGTCCCTTTGCAGAGTCATACATTTGATTAGTCTCGACTTACGGGACCTACCGTTAGTCTCTCATTGATGTCAAAGACATCCAAGACATCACTGAGTATGTCAAAGAAAGCAATGAGCATGTAAAGAGTGCAACCAAACGGAAATACAATGTACTGGATGAGGTCTCGGAGGCTGAGACAGACCACGATGAGCCCATGGCAATAGAGCCTGAGGGAAATGGGATGGAGATGGTGCCAGTGCCAGCAACCTGTCTCACCTCCAAGGAATTTCATTTCTGATCTCTGGCATGGTATTTAAGGCTCACCTGTCGTCCTGCAGACAACTGTGGCTGTGGTTGAAGCTCCCCCCTTAAAGAAGCTGAAGACCGAAAGTGAAAGAACCACAAAAAGAACTGAGTCACTAAGTGTGATATTCAGCCCAAAGAAATGGAATACCGAAACTGAAGTATGTACATGGAGTGGAACGACTACTTATACTACTGGCTTGCTTTAGGGCAAGCCTGGGAAATAGAATATTCTGGAAGATTGGTAAGATGATGTCATGGTGACGTCGTAGTGACATCATTGATCGAATGTTCTAGAAAGATCATGATAAGATTAGATGAAGAGATAAGATAAGATAACGGGGATTGGCGAGAAACTATAGTAAAGGGGAAAGGTTAACGCGAGTCGTTTCATGACCCCCTTCTTAAGGGTCGAACTCCCGGTCGACCAGAATACTGTTGATGATGGGATCTGAGCCGGGTCGTGGAATTTCAAAGAGAGAGTCAGGGAGGCGATTAAGGGAGGCAGCGAGGGATTTGAAGCCGGGATCGGAGAAGAGTGGGGTGTGACGAACGCAAGGGGAGCAGTCGCACGGTTCGGCTGGAGCACGTATCGCAGCTACGACAGCTCGGACGGCCTCGGGATGTTTTCGATGGAAGCTCTCGACTTCCTTGGTGGCATGGGATAGATGGGACTTGGGTTCCCATGTGCGTTCTTCTCGGGGATACCCCTTCCAGTGCACCAAGTATTCGGTCTTATTTCGCTTTCGTCAGGAGTCTACGATCTGCTCTACCTCGTATTCTTCTTCCTGTTGGACGATGACCGGAGGTGGTGGCTTTGTCTTGGTTTGGGACGGATAAGATCCGGTGGTGTAGGGGGTGAGGAGCGATTCATTGAACACTGGGTGGATTCCCTTCCAAGTCTTCGGTAGCTCTAGCTCGTATGCCGCAACTCCAACCTTCGCCTTAACCTTAAAGGGGCCATATCGCTTGTCGTCGAATTTCTTCGTAGGTCGGTCGGTTTTGATGTTTTTGGCCTCGAGGAGGACTTGTTGACCTATGGAGTACTCTACAATTTTGCGGGCTCCCTTGTCGTGGCTCGTCTTCATCGATTCCGCTGCTTTTTCCAACGCCTTTCGTGCGACCTCGAAGCTCAACTTCATCCGCTCTACGAATTCCGTTGCCGACTCATTTTGGACTTCGGTCTTCCGTGTGGGTATCACCGGCTGTTGTCCGAAGTTGAGTATAAACGGGGAGGCTCCGGTGGCGCTGGAGGTTTGCGAGTTGTGTGCAAATTCGGCTATGGGGAGCCAGTCGGCCCAGTCGGTTTGGCGGTGGTTTACGTAGATTCAGAGGTATTTTTCGACTTCCCGATTAATCCGCTCCGTTTGGCCATCCGTCTGTGGGTGATAGGCGGTGGATGGGTTTGCTTCGATCCGCAGCAGGGTATATAAATCTCGCATGAACGAGGAGACGAATTGGGTGCCTCGATCTGAGATCACCTTCCTGGGCGCTCCGTGCAGTTTGAACACGTGGTCTCTGAACAGCACGGCGACTCCTTGGGAGGTGACCGTATCGGTTGTAGGAATGAGATGGATCATCTTGGAAAATCTATCGACGACCACGAGGATGGCATTCTTGCCTTGCAATTGGGGCAACAGTCCGATTAGATCTACTGAGATGATCTCCCAGGGTGCCGATGGGATCTCGTTGGGATGGAGGGGGGTCTGGGCGGATGTAGTCTTCGGTTTCGCTTTTTGACATGTGTCACAGCCCTTGACGTACTCTTCTACGTCCTTTCGTAGCGACGGCCAGTAGTACTCGCTCATGACAAGGTCGCGGGTTCTCCGCACACCGGGGTGACCCGAGATCAGGTGATCGTGGTTGGCTCAGATGATGTCTTCGCGGAGTTTGGCGTCGTTCGGAATGTAGACGAGGTCTTTCCACCTTACGAGGTCGTCCTTTCTGGTCCAGGCGGATTCCGGCTTTTTCAGTCCCTCTTTAGCGAAGCGCTCCAATTTGTATTGCAGCTTTTTGATGCGGTCGAGAATGCTGGAGGAGGCTACGGCCTTCATGAAGAGGGAGTCTGGCAAAAGGATCTGTTGGTGATTATCGGTTGTTACCCCCTTCTCATAATCTGGCCTCCTGGACAGAGGGTCAGCGGGATTCGTTTTGCCGGGACGGTAGCTGAAGGACAGCTTGTACTCCTGGATGATTTGTTGCCATTGGGCTTGACGGCGGGAGAGGTCTTGGGGTTTACGGAAGAACTCGAGGTTCTTGTGGTCTGTTAACACTTCGATGGGATGGGCAGCTTCGAGGAGGTACTGTCGCCACTCTTTGAGTGCGAATATAACGGCGAGCATCTCTAGGTCCGCGGCGTGGTAATTCCACTCTGCATCATTTAGAGATCTGGAGATGAAGGCGACGGGGTGCCATATGTCATTCTGGCATTGTGACAGTACTGCTCCGACTCCAATTCCCAATCCGTCGGTTTCAATGCGGAAGGGGTCATCGTCAGTAGGCATGGCTAGGGCTGGGGCTGTAGATATTGTCTCCTTGAGTTGCTCGAAGGCCTGTTGGCAGGCTGGCGACCACTCGAAGTCCTTCTTCACCGACATGAGTGTGCTTAGGGGATGTGCGATTTGAGCGAAGTTCTTTACGAATCGTTGGTAGAAGTTAAGGAACCCTAGGAATCCTCTTAGGGTTTTCTTCGAAGTTGGAACCGGCCAGTCTCTGATTGCCACAACTTTCTTTTTGTCCATTTTGACCTCGTTTCGAGATACCACCAATCCGAGGAACTCGGTTTCTTGAACCTCGAAATCGCACTTGTCATGGCGCAGGTACAGGTGGTTATCTCTCAAGATCTGTAATACCTCGCGGACTACCTTACGATGTTCCTCTAGGGTCTTGGTGAAGATCATGATGTCGTTGATGTAGACCACCACGACTCCACAGTTGATCAGATCCCGAAAGAGGGAGTTCATCATCGTTTGGAAGGTAGCCGGGGAGTTGCATAGTCCGAAGAACATTATGAGGGGCTCAAAGAGACCTCTGTTCGTTCGGAATGCGGCCTTCCATTCGTCTCCTTCGGCCATCCGCACATTGTTGTATCCCCATCGTACGTCGAATTTGGTATAATACTTGGCGGATTTGAGCTTGTCTACCAACTCGGCGATTAGGGGTAGGGGGTATCGGTTACGTCGGGTGACCTCGTTAAGCTTCCGGTAGTCTTGTACCGGGCAGAGGCGGCCATCCTTCTTCTTGATGAAGAAGAATGTGGATGTGAATGGGGATTTCAACAGTCGTATGCGGCCGGATTTCAAATTTTCTTCGAGGAACTTATCCAACTCTTCTTGCTCACCCGGGTTTGAAGGGTAGACCTTGCAGTCCACCGTATGGTCTCCTGGGAGGAGTTCAATAGCGTGGTCCCAGGGGCGTCTCGGGGGGAGCTCGTTGAAGTTCTCTTTTGCGAAGACATCGGCATAGTCGTGGACGTATTTTGGGGCGGCTTCCTTGAAGGTTTTCTTCTTTTTCGTCGCGAAGTCTCTGGCGGCAATGTCCGTCGCAGTGTTTCAGAGGTAACTCTCTGTATCGAGTTTGAATAGGCAATCTCTGTCATGCGGGACGAAGTTGTTGTCATCGTCATCGTCATCGCAGCTTTCTAACTGCGGCATGTGATCTTCCTCGCATCGAAAGGTCATCCGGCCAGTTTTCCAGTCGATGTCTGGGTTGTGGGCCTTTAGCCAATCGTAGCCAAGGAAGACGGTGTTGGGGCCGAGGTTGGTGACAGCGAGGGCGATCTGTTCCTTATGGTCTAGAATTTGCATTTCGACAATGACAAACTTCTCGATTTTGCCCGAGGTATTTAGGGACCTGTCAGCATTATAGACTGACATTGGGCGAGGGAGGGTATGGGTTACTACCCCCTTCTCAGCTATGAACTTCTCATGGATCAAAGATCCGGTGCAGCCAGAGTCTATTAGTGCTTTTACTTCTGCGCTGGTGCCGTCGGACATCCACAGAGTTGCGGGTACCTCGAGGGAGTTTCTCTCCTTTCTGACCGATGCCTTCTTATACTTGGGGGGTCTTTGCAGATCCCTCAAGATCCAGTGTGCATCGGAGTCACTCATCTGTTTTAGATCCGTGAGCAGATCGGTGGTGACTTCAGCCCTCCTGGATTCGTGGACGAAGGACCTCAGGTGCCTGAGATTCCTGGCGGTATCCGGGTTTTCTGCTTGCGCCTTCATCCATTGGATGGTCCAGGGGTCAACCGTATTCATCCAGTAATGGTCGGAATTCCAACTTCTTCGGTTCTTGGTGGGAGGAGATCAAATCTCCTTCGGACCGCCTATCGAAGAGGTTCCAGTACTTCCGAACCCTTTGTCCGCTCGTTTGGTCTCGTCGAGGGACTTTACTTCTCTTACAGGTGGTGTCGAGATCTTTTCGAGGATCAGCTGTGCTACTCGCTCGCCAGCTTTCGCTACGAACTCCTCTCCTGATAGGTTGAATAGGAGGATCTTGACTTCTCCTCGATAATCACTGTTGATGATGCCGGCACCTGTGGTTAGCTTCCTCTTTACTGCTAATCCGCTTCTCGGGGCAATTCGGCCATAATGGCCCGGTGGGATTTTCATAGACAGCCCAGTCAAGATCAGGGCGTGTCCGTGAGCGGGGACTACTGTATCTTCCGCGGCATACAGATCATACCCAGCCACACCCGGGGATCCTTGCACAGGAAGCGGTATCTCCTTTTTTGTTCTTACAACGTCTAGAGTCGGGGTCGGGAGATTTACTCGCGTCTTTTGGTCTTCAGCCTCATCATTGCGTGACAGAATTGTATATCGATTCGTAGGCAGCAATGACTTAAGTACTGGTACAACAGAACAGCTGGCATCTATTGTACAATTTGAAAACGCGAGTTTGTATCTAAATCCGGTTGATCTTTCGCCTCTGTCTCCTTTGGTCCCTCCTGGACCTGCTCCGGAGACTCTGCCTGACTCATCAGAATACGTAGCTGGGTAAACTGTTCGGGAGAAATTGTCTGACCACCCCATTGGATGGCGCGCGCTGCCCTGGGACCCCGTGGGCGAAGAGGGTGGTCCACACAAGGCCACGGCTTCCCACATCTCCGGCATACCCCTGCAGCACGGGCCTTGTCGAGCTCCATTGGGGCTCCGCGACTGGGGAATACGCCAGGGGCGTTGGGGTGTGGGACATTCACGGTGGTAGGTTGAGGGGGAGGGCCAGCGGGTGGCATGTAATTGGGACAGGGCTGAGGGTTCCTCGGGACCCACCGCGAGGGATTGGGGGCCGCCGGGCGAACAGCCTGTGCTCGCTCTGCCCTCTCGCGGAGGATCTCCTCAGTCTTTTGCAAGGCCCGCTCCCACTGCCAGACATGGACGCTCTCGACTAGCGAGTGGTCGTTGTCTTCTGCATGATTCACCAACGTTTGGCGGGCATTGCGACGGATGAGGTTGACGAGGGTTCGGGCGTTATGCTTTTCGTCGTACTCGGCCTCCATGGCCAATTGGTGCATCTTCGTGAAGTAATCCTCCACGGTATCGTTGCCTTGTTTGAGCGCAAACAGCTTTGTCTGTGCTCGTCATCGAAGGCCCGCTGGTTGGAACGCGCGCTTGAGGTCGTCCACGAAATAGTCCCAACCCATCGTCTCATCATTCCGCCTGGTGACCATGAGGTCGGCGTATTGGCCTGCCGCATTGTCGCCCATCATATATGATAGCATGATCAGAATTTTTTGTCGGTCGGATGGGTCCGCCTCGAAACCGCGTAGGTAGACCGACATGGTTCTCCACCAAGTGACGAATTTCTCCTTGTTGCCGTCGTAGGCCACCGGTTTGGCATAGATCGACTTCCCGATTTTTGGGTCGGGTCGTCGTGTGGGCGTGGCCTGCCAAAACGGACTAGGACTGCGGGAGCCCGGGTTATGGTCAGAGCTGGGCGGGCCTGGTGGCTGCCTAGGGGGTTTAGGTAGTGGTCCCCTAGGCAGGGATGGACGTGGTTGAGCCGGCGGCACGTGGTAGTCGGTGGGGGTGTCGGCGGGGAGGATGATACCCGGGTGATCCCTCATGAACTGACTTCTCCACGCGACCCACGTCGCGTCAGTTCGGAAGGGGAAAGCTCGGGCGCTGGTCCTCGTTGCTCCTGCCACCGCGGATGCTCTAGGCACCAATGGTGGGCGCGCGAGGGGAGTGCGAGCATGGTGGGCGGGTTCCATTGATATGTCCTCCAGCGCAGCTGAGAGGGCGTGCATCAACGCGAGCGCCGACTGGGGTTGAGGCGACTGGACCTCGATGTGGGAGTGGGGGCGCGACGAGCACGGGTATGGGTGAGGTGTGTTACCCGACATAGCGATTGGGGTGGCAGAGGACTGATTTGGGGCGGAGGTACGGGCAGAAGTGGTCAAAGAAGTAGTGCCTCCCTTCGAAGTCGAAGATGGGGAGGTGTCGTTCTACCTGGAGACGGTCTAGTCGACGGAGGTAGACCTTCCGGTTGTAGGTTCGGGGGAGAGGGACGATGCGGCGGAGGAGGTCGTTGAGATGAGGGTTCTCGTCCTGGATAAAATCAGCGGGCGGGTGATCGTTTGGGTCCTCAGAGGGGGCCCGGGGACTGGAAGCTCTCGTCGTCAGCGTGGGTGGACGGTTGAGCTCTTCTATGGGTTAGGTAGACGAGCGCTAACGAGAGTACAGTGGAGGTGGATACGAGGGAGCCAACGACGATAGGAAAGATTGTTGTGATTGGTCGTTGGGGGCGTATGTAACGTGACCGTTACGGACAGGGAAGCCGGGGATGAAGGTGGAGAAGGTGGCGGCGAAAGCAACTAACTTGTGGTCAGGGACACGAGATTGGAGAGCGCAGAGTCCGAGCATGCAGGTTACTGGTCTGTCTTCACCCACGCTCAGGACCGAAGGCAAAACAATGGTTCTCAGGGGATTCTCCAGCGGCAAACGGAGTCAAGGGGAGGGGAACCGGAAGTGCTTTACTACAGCACAAGGGAATACTGCCCTCGTCAGACATGACGTCACAGGTGATCACGCGAACCTGGGTCCACTAGCGTAGGACCAGCGTACAGACGGTTAGACACTTAACCGACAACGGGGGCTAGTGCTCTATGCCCAGTAGCAACGTTATCCTTATTTAGACGGCAGACGACCGTATATACAAGCGTGGGGCGGGTGCTCTACCCGTAGGCGTCAAGTGCCTATAACTTTTTCCTCTTAAGCCTGAGGTTGCGGCTCTCGGTGTGCTTAGGCGAAGAGCCCGAAACACGGATGGTGGGAGGAAGCGGGAATGAGGTAGAGACAGAACCAATGATCTAGTGACTCAACCCGCGGGTGCTCACAGCAGATCCCAATGGTATCCTAGAGCCCGTTGACCAGACACTCTCGTGGCAACGACCTGAAGGCTCGAATTACGCGCGCTGCGAGTAGGAACGTCTAATGGAGGGAGAAGAGGAAGGGCGAAGTAAACAACGACGCAGCGAAGTGTGCGTCAGAAGGCAAAGATGGTAACGGTAACGACGAAGGGGTGTCGGGGAGCGAAGAGCTCGGCGACGAAGAAATAGTTTCGGTATTGTTATAACTCCTCGCTTTTGCCCCTTTCTTTTCACATCACGTGATCACTCACACTCCTTTATCAGGTGACCCTAGACTCCTATCACATGACCTTCCGCTCTTCCCTGTCACATGATACTCACCTGATACTTCTTTCTCACCCCTCTCCTTATCTCGTAGACCCTGACGTCATTGGTCCAGACTTCGGTCCGGACTCCCTATCTCTTATCGCCTTATCTCTGACGTCATACCTCACACATCACATGCGGTACGCTTCTCTGCCTCCCCTCTTTAATCTCCGTTTCCCCTTTATCCTTTTATATCCATTTATTCCCATGACGTATTCCTTATCTCCTCGGTTCTCTCACACTACGTCATACCCTACGCCCATTTCCCCTTATGTACTTGTATTCCCATGTACTATAGCGATCTTATATATACAGGCCCACTGGCACTAGGATCGCTAGTTCGATTCTAGTCGTCTTTGGGACCTGCTCTGCGGACCACCTCCCTGATTAGACTCCACTGGTGTCAACTCACCTCGTCACCACTGTTTACTTTCGTTGGAGTCATTTCCCATCATCGGGTCAGTCAAACCCCGATACGAATTAAGCAAGAGGTTTCCTCGGGCCGCCGCCGCCTCTTTTCATTCGCGAGTTCTCTCTTTCCTTTTCTCTTCCTGTTACTCTCTCGCCATTCCCCTTCAGTCTTCCCTCAGTCTTGGCTTAGTTCGTAACAGGTATTATGAAAGAACCACAAAAAGAACTGAGTCACTAAGTGTGATATTCAGCCCAAAGAAATGGAATACCGAAACTGAAGTATGTACATGGAGTGGAACGACTACTTATACTACTGGCTTGCTTTAGGGCAAGCCTGGGAAATAGAATATTCTGGAAGATTGGTAAGATGATGTCATGGTGACGTCGTAGTGACGTCATTGATCGAATGTTCTAGAAAGATCATGATAAGATTAGATGAAGAGATAAGATAAGATAACAGGGATTGGCGAGAAACTATAGTAAAGGGGAAAGGTTAACACAAGTCGTTTCAGAAAGACTGGACAACAGAACTCTGATTAAGGCAATCAAGACCAAATGTGCAGAGAGCAGCCTGAGACCATCCACAGCAGAAGCGAATGTTGGACATGCTGATGCCTCACGGCCGCATAAGTCAGTCACCAGCAGAGGGAAACAAAAGAAAGTAAACCTACCACCACTGCTGCAAGAGGATATCCAGGATAAATTCACAAAAGTTGTCCTGCCTTCACTCGTGTTGTGGTATGGAGATCAAGAAAATGTGTGGTCATACTCTGAAGAAGAGCTCATGCATGTGCTTATCTCAATCATTTGCATCGTGTATCCCACGTTTGATGAATTTGACAAAGTTGGGTATGGTTCTGCTATCTACGCCCTGGTATGCTCTCATTTTTTATTATTATCTGCATGCCACTACTAACCACTGGCAGGCAACACACCGCCTCAGCCGTTGGCGAAACACCTGCGGCCCTACTGCTGTCAATCTCATAGTCAAGTTTCTCAGGGAGAACCCCATCAAGGGCCTCACTTCACGCAAAACTGCCACCTTCCTTCTGGACAACCGTGCATTCGCATACGAGGACTTTGACTCCAGTGATTCAACAAAGGCCTTTTGCTCGTTCTTCGTCCTCTCACTCCTCGGAGCTCACCTCCAGCAAATCTCAGGCTGGGTGGATGTGCCATGTCTCGATCTTCGTGCCAAAGCCGACTATGGTGTAAAGGGCGTACTCGCTCTCAGCACTGCCGCGGTAATTTTTTTTTCTTGCTCATCAACCGAACTAACTATGTATCTACAGCTGGAGCATGCTCTCAAGTGTGCCATTGACGGAAAACTTGACAAGGAATTGGGTATCACCGCTACTGAGTCTGACCAGGATGAAGAAGCTAGTACAAGCACAGATGAAGGTAATGTAGCTACTGCTAGTGCAAACAAGGGCAAGCACCTGGGCTTGAAGAACTCAAATTCGAAAGCAAAGACTCCTCGACAGCTCAACAAAGCGACCGGAAAGGAAAGTACCTCCTGCAATGTGTTTTCCCAGCAGAACTGGGGTGGGCAGACAGCTGCGTACTACAAGTCCATTGCAGCACGCAATGCTGATGAATTGAACAACATCATTGCCAGCGCGTTGCACTTGATGGCCACTACTCAGGACAATCGGATGACCCTCGAGCCATCCACCTTCATCCAGCCAGAGCTTGACCCTCGAGCACAGATGTGTAAGCCCCCGATTGCTTCATTTGTGTATATTGAATGTATCATGGCATGAACTTACATTTGGCTACAGAATTGGCCTCGACACTGCTCCCGTTGTGCGTATTGTCCAAGTCCTCAATTCCGATATCACCGTCCATTCCTGCATTCCCTGATCTGAGTACCATACT
>QFEM01005409.1:0-13502 GCA_003316205.1 Boletus bicolor
TATTGGGGAATAACACATTTAGTGAAAAATAACCAAACATGCGGACAGTTTTTTGAGCCACTGTAGGTCCGGAGTTGGTGCATACAGCACCGGAGGTGTCAGAGGTGTCGGAGGTGTCGGAGGTGGACTCGTGGAGATTTATGGGATATGACACTTTCCCACTTTGAGAAAAAGGCTGAGGAATTCGCCCAGATCATTTTTGAGAAGTATTTTGATAAGGAAGATGATGATGTTCTGGATGCAAATGGTGCTGTCACAGGCAAAAAGGGAGATTCTGCCTGACCTGCTTGGGCAGCCCTTCAAAAGGAAATAAAGGACTATTTCCAGATTGACGTACTTTGTCATGAGTCTCTCCGGAAGTTAGAAGGGTTGTGCCAGAACGGGCATCTGATTGACCTCTTCCTTCAACAGTTTGAGGTTCTTCGCAAGGAGGCTGATATTGAGGACTATCACGTGGTGACACTCCTCAAAAAAGCGGTAGATTATCGCATCTACGAAAGGTGCAGGCTCAACTATCCTGTTGGGGATATAGATTATGAGAACCTGGCCATGCACTACTGGAACTTTGGTCGTGCATACGAACAGATGGCAATAGAGTGCTGGCCCCCCACTAATGCCTGCTTTTACCCACAACAATCTCTGCATTACCCACCTCCTTCTAATTCCCCCACACCTTCCCATCCACAATTCACTCTGTATGGTACACAACCGGGCTGAGGGGCCCCAATGGAGATAGGGATGCAGCAGGCTGCTTCCACTCCCACCAATGACACCAGGACTTGTTATCTGTGTGGAAAGCCGGGTCACATCAAACCTGATTGCCCCTCCAACCCCAACCACTGTCCTTTCTATCCGCCTCAACAGAGGCAACAATTTGTCTGGGACTACAACATGGGACAGTATGTTGTCGCACCCAACACAACATTTATCAGCAGGCCCAGGTGGCCTCTCATTACCCAGGATGTCCCCTTCCCACTCCACTGGCCTTGGCAGCTGCAGTTTCAAATGCCAATCACAGATTGTATGTCTCGGAAGAAGCTGAGGCTTATTACAGAGATAAGTTTGAAGTGGAAGCCAAGCATCGCACGGTGGAAGCTTTAAAAGGCAACAGCACATGAACGTTGAGGGTGTTCATGTGCCTGGACAATTTTCTTCTTGTACTGAGTTTGATTTTCCTTTTTCTGATTTGTCATCTGTATTACATCGTATTTCTTGTTCCTCCATAATAGCATCTCAATTGAGCGCACCACCAGAGTTAAATAATAGTGTGCTTAATTCCCTGAATAAACAACAAAAAATATCTTCTATTTATAAACTTCTCAAGGTCACGATGCACCGTACAACAATGTTGTCATTCGGCGGAGAGTTCTCGCTTGAGACCGTCATATGTTGTATGCAGAATGGCCAGTGGGAAGCATACCAGTTCAAAGCTCTCTTGGACTCAGGAGCTTCTCACACCTTTATCGATCATGATTATGTTCGCCGTCACAGCATTCTCTTTTATACTTTAGAAAACCCCATAAAAATACATAACGTAGACGGCTCTGAAGGAGCTATCAGACAGATTAGGCACATGGTCACTTTGATCATAGAGATTGCCGGACATTTCAAAACCATTGACACTTATATTTCCAAAATTGGAATCCATCACATGCTTATCAGGTATGATTGGCTTTACCACCACAACCCTGTCATCGATTGGACCCTCCAAATCATTTCATTCCCTCATTGTACCCAATACTGTAAAATTATGGGACTTGGACCTCCAATTCATGGCTCTTCTCCCGCTGTTCTTCGTACTATAGAGGATGGGCTAAAAGAACAGGTTCTGGAGACTTATTACGAGTTCTTGGATGTGTTTTTGGAAAAAGAATCCAAATGCATGCCATTACGAAAACCTTGGGATCACGCAATAGATCTCAAGCCGGACTTTGTTCCGAAGAAGGGTCGAGTAATTCCCCTATCAGATATAGAAGTGGACGAAGTTTGCACGTTCATTGACAAAGAGCTCAAGAAGGGTTATATCAAGCCCTCTAAATCTCTGCAGACCTTGCCAGTCTTCTTCATACCAAAAAAAGACAGTAAAAAGTGTATGATAATGGACTATAGATATTTAAATGAAGGAACCATCAAGAATTCCTACCCGCTTCCTTTGATCCCACAGCTTATTGATCAGCTCAAGAACGCCAATATGTTTACGGCCCTAGATCTCCGATGGGGCTATAATAACGTTCAGATTAAAGAAGGCAATGAATGGAAGGGCACTTTTATTATGCCCATTGGTGCTTACAAACCAACCATAATGTATTTCGGGATGACCAACTCACCCCCCACCTTCCAACAGATGATGAATGACATATTTAACAACATGTATGCAGTAGTCATTATTTACATCAACAATTGTATGATATTTACGTCGAAGAAGATGAAGGAGGAGCATGAGGAGGTAGTTAAGGAGGTCTTATGTTGCTTACGCAAAAATGATCTCTACGTAAAACCCTCCAAGTGCTTCTTTTCCAAGAAACAAGTGGACTTTCTCGGTATGGTCATATCTAAAAAGGGGGTAGAGATGCAAGAAAAGAAAGTCACTGGAGTTATGGATTGGCCTGTTCCCACACAGCTGAAACAGCTCCAAGGTTTCCTCGGACTTTGTAATTATTATAGGCATTTCATTTTGGGCTTTGCTAAGGTTGCACACCCCTTGAACAATCTTACCAAAAAAGATGTTCCGTTCACATGGGGTCCTAGCCAGCAAGCAGCATTTGAAGCCCTCAAAAGGAAGTTTACCACAGCTCCCCTTCTCACTTATCCCAATCACAATCAGGAAGTTCAGGTAGAAATGGATGCCTCGGATATTGCCACAGGAGCTGTGCTCTCAACTTTATGCAGTGATGTTAATTGGAGGCCTATTGCCTTCATTTCTCACTCTTTTGATAGCACTGAGCGCAATTACCCTATTTACGATAAAGAGTTGCTTGCAGTAATTTGGACGCTGGAAGAGTGGTGCCACTATCTTATTGGTCATGAACGATTGGAAATCTGGACTGACCACAAAAATTTGAAGTATTGGAAAAAGCTGCAAACGCTTAGCAGTCAGCAAGCCCGATGGCATGCAGTTTTGCAGGAATTTAATTATGTTTTCATTCACAAGCCTGGTGCTTCTAATGGTCGGGCTGATGCTCTTTCTCATCACCTGGACCATGGGGAGGCTGTGCAAGATCATAACACCAATATACAGTCTTGCCTCCTTCTGTTTTTATTAATTCTGTTGCTCTTTCTTCAGACTTTTATTCGGAGCTGGAATCTGAGTCTGCCTCCATGGGGGTGGACGTGGTGAGCGACTTCCTTTTTGATGCTTCTATGAACATTTTCAAAAATAACAAAAACAAAGTCTTCGTCCCTCCCTCTTTATGTACTCGTCTTCTCACCCTATGCCACAATTTCCCTATTTCTGGTCACAGCAGTCATGCCAAGACCATCCATACTCTCACTTGTTACTTCTCATGGCCTGGTGTCACAAAGGACGTTAAACTTTATGTAGATAGCTGCCAAGTGTGCACCCTCACGAAGGGTAAGCAAAAGGCACCGGCAGGAAAGCTTATTCCCCTTCCTGCTGCAAAGCATCCATGGGAAGATTTATCAGTAGATTTCATCATGGGTTTACCCAAATCACGTTCTTTCACAGCTATTTGCATTGCCGTTGATCGCTTCTCAAAAGAAGTGGTCTTTATTCCTACCCACAATATTTGTTCTTCTGCGGACTTGGCTATTTTATTCAGGGATCACATTTGGTGTATGCATGGACTCCCTTCCTCTCTTGTTTCAGATCGTGGACCCCAATTCATGTCAGCTTTCACCCAGGAGGCTTGTAAGCTTCTTGGAATTCATCAAAAGATTTCCACAGCCTATCACCCTCAGACAGATGGCCAAATGGAGCATGTTAACCAAGATTTAGAACAATATCTCCACGCTTATGTTGGAAAGAAGCAGCACAAATGGGTGGATTGGTTAAAAATGGCTCAATTCTCCCACAACAACACTGTAACCACAGCCACTGGTTCTATCCCTTTCAATGTCACTCATAATTATGACCCTTGCATGGGCTTTGAAAGGAAATTGGCTGGTTTTGCAGGAGAAATAGGTCGTTCTCACAAGGAGATAGAAGTGGCATTAGAAGAAACATGCGATAAAATGGTTGCCACTTTGGAGAAAAGATGTTCAGAAGCCCCAGAATATTCCATTGGTCAGCAGGTCTAGCTATCTACCAATAAACTTAATCTTCCTTATACGGTGAAAAAATTAAACCAAAAATGGATTGGACCCTATATCATCTCTGTGGTTGTTACGAACTAAGCCTAAATCGAGGAGAGATCTGAAGGGGGAAGGCAATGAGAGTAACGAGAAGAGAAAAGGAAGAGAACTTGCAATGAAAGGAGGTGGCAGCCCGAGGGAACCTCTTGCTTAGTCCATACCGGGATTTGACGACCTGACAATGGGAGATGACTCCGACAAATAAAACAATGGAAAGAGGTGAGCAGAGACTAGCAGCGTCAAACCAGGGAGGTAGTCCGCAGAGTAGGTCCCAAAGACAACTAGAATTGAACTAGCAATTCCAGTGTCCAAGGGCGGTATATATAGTGAACTAGTAGTATATGGGAAAGTATACAGGGGTATAGGGGAAAAGGGGTAGGGTATGACATGCATGTGAATGCCAAGGGAATAGAAGCAAGTCATGGGAAGAAACAGATATAAAAAGATTAGGGGTAAACAGAGATTAAATAGAAGAAGCAGAAATGAATACTGCGACTAATGTGTGAGGTATGATGTCTGTTATGTCAGCCGGGAGGCTATCGTAATGGGGCCTTCACTGACAAGGAGTCGCTTGGAGAGCGACGACGCAGTAGCATCTGGGGTTTCCTACAGGCGCACAAAGTGGTGTGCACTAGGGGTTTCCTATGTGTGGGTGACAAGGGTTCAACTAGGGCAGGGCCCGTAGGTCGACAAGGGCAAGGGTTTGACTAGGGTGGGAACCTGTAGGCCGACAAGGGTTCCTTATAGAAGGAATAACAAGGAGTGGTCACTTAGAAGTAGACTGGAGACTTAGAGAGGTCCTGACGAAGGGGAAGGCATAGATTGCCTAGCAGAGGCGAGGTACAGGAGTGGGTACTTGAGGTAGCTTGAAGGAGGTCTAAGCTAGGGAATCATATCGTAAAAGGGAGGGTTTATATACCCAGAGATACACGCACGGGCCAGGTGTGGAATAACACGGGATCAGGATAAACCATGGGATAACACGTATGGAATTGGGAGAAGCGTGTATCTTGTGTATCATAACAAATAGGGTTGGAAAAGAAGGGAAGCATAGACACATGCATGGAGCATGCGAAACACGTGTCCAACTATCGTGGGATAATTCAACAAAGACGTGAGACAAGTGGAATGTACCTTCGGTATAGAGCGAGAGGAAGCCGAAGGCGGAGAAAAGGAAAGAAGTTCAATGGGCGAGCAAGGACACAGAGGATACGTGGTCCTGGCGCTGGCAGTACAAAGAGAGAAAGTAAACATAGCAAATGAAGAAAGGAAATGAAGAGTCGTAACAACGTCAATGATAAGGGATAGGAGGTAAGGAGGACCGGACCGAAGTCTAGACTGATGATGTCATGGTCTGTGGCGATAAGGAAAGAGGGAGATAATATCAGGTGAGGTATCATGTGATGGGAGGAGCAGAATGTCACATGATAAGAAAGGTAGGATCACCTGATGAAAGAGTGTAAGTGGTCATGTGATCATGGAAGAAGTCATGTGATGCAGAAAAAGAGAGGAAAAAGCAGGAAGCTATAACAGTGGTCCTCCCTAATGCCATTACCCTCAAACTTCCCGTACCGTGCAGATCCATCCCACGGTTAACATCTCTCGTGTCAAACCTTATTGGGAAACCTTACCTGGACAGCCCAAAGTCCATCCTGATGCTATTGAGGTAGACCAAGAAGGGGAAGAACAATTCGAGGTCAAGTTTATTGCAGCTTCGTGTTTCAAGAATAGGAAATTGGAGTATCTCGTTCATTGGAGAGGGTATGATGAAACAGATCATACTTGGGAATTGGCCAACATTGTTAACACTGCCCCTTTGGCTGTCACCGACTTCCACAAAAAGAATCCTTCTGCTCCTCAAAAACTCCGTGGACTTACTGTTTCCTCATTCACCTCCCTCTTCTCTCCTTATGAAAATTTTACCGAATCCATTCCTTCCATGACTCACCTGGAATTTAAATCCTAAAAAGGGGGTAGTGTTATGATATGAACATTTTCAAACATTTTTGAACTTACTCTCTTTTCTTTTCCAGTCATGTGATCTGTGCACGTGACCATGGGAACCAGCACATGACTAGGTCTAGAACCAATGACATCATACCTTATGGTATCCACAACCTTTTAATTTCCACTCTTCTCACACAGCCCCTTTGATCCCCACTTCTTCTTTTCCCATGCCTTGATTCATTCATCAGTCTATTTATAGTAATTCCTCTCACACACAGCACAGTCTGTGCACGTGCCTGTAACATATATAAGCTAGCACTTTGCGACTGAAATCCCCAGTCTAATTCATTTGTTTGTTTGCTCTACTGGTCATTGCCTGGTAAACTTGTTCCCCTTGTAGGCCTGCATCAGACGGAGACAACTACCTCTCCTCCTCACCTTCTCCTGCATCTCATCTCTTTTTATCACCAGAAGTTGTGTACTCTACAAAGCATCAAGCCTTGTGGTTTTCTTTGTCGTTTGCGATAGAGTTATAACAGAACTCCTTTCATGCACCCACCCCCTATGCCCAGAGCATCAGCAGCAGTAGGAGCAATGAGGGCGAGCAAGTACCTCACGCCACAACCCACTGTCCTAAAATGTGCCTTCCAGCCAGCTGGCTTGAAGCGATGAGCCCAGATGAAGCTCTTCACACTCAAGCAGGGCACCAACTCCATAGAGGACTACTTCATGAAAATGCACCAGCTGGACATGGAGGCTGAATACAGCAAGACCCACAACACTTGCACTCTCATCAACCTCATCCACTGAAACACCCACCAAACTTTGGTTAACCATGCCAAGGATAATAACCACTTGCTGGTTGAGAGCGAACACATCTGGGAGTGGGAAAGGGCCCTCCAGAAGACTGAGGAGATCCTCTGGAAGCAGAGCGAAAGACAGCAAGCTGTCTGGCCAGCCATCCCCACCAGCCAATCATGTTTCATCCTGAGGAACCCTCAGACCAGATATGCATCCCCCACCAGCCCACTGTTATGACTCTATTGCAAATGACAAAGACAACCACAAGGCTCAACGCTTTGCAGAGTACACAACTTCTGGCAAATAAAAGAGATGAGGTGTGGGAGATGAAGAGAAGGAGTGTTATAATATGAACATTTTCAAACATTTTCGGACTTCAACTTTTCCTCTTTCCAGTCACGTGATCAGTGCACGTGACCGTGGGAACCAGCACATGACTAGGTCTAGAACCTATGACGTCAGACCTCATGGTACCTGCGCCCTTTTAATTTCCGCTCTTCTCACACTGCCTCTTTAATCTCCGTTGCTTCTTTTCCCGTGCCTAGCTTCTTTCATCAGTCTATTTATGGTAGTTCCTCCCATGCATAGCATGGTCTGTGCACGTGCCTGTAACATATATAAGATAGACACTTGCAACTGGAATCCCCAGTCTAATCCACTTGTTGTTTGCTCTACTGGTCATTGTCTTGGGGACTTGTTCCTCATTATAGGCCTGCATCAACCGGAGAGGGCTACCACTCTTCCTCCTTATCTCTCCGCACCTCCTTAGTTTTCACCTCACCAGGACTTGTGTAGCCTGCGAGCTCGTCGAGCCTTGTGGTTGTCTGTCGTTCGCGATAGTTCATAACAAGGAGGAGTTGTCTTCTCCATCCGATGCAGGCCTACAAGGGGAACAAGTCCACCAGACAATGACCAGTAAAGCAAACAAACAAATGGATTAGACTGGAGATCCAGTTGCAGAGTACTAGCTTATATACTATACAGGCACACACACAGACCATGCTGTGCGTGAGAGGAATTACTATAGATAGACTGATGAAAGAAGCAAGGCACAGGAAAGGAAGAAGCAGAGATTAAAAGGGCTGTGTTAGAAGAGTGGAAATTAAAAGGTTGTGGATACCATAAGGTATGATGTCATTGGTTCTAGACCTAGTCATGTGCTGGTTCCCATAATCACATGCACAGATCACATGACTGGAAAAGAAAAGAGAGTAAGTTCAAAAATGTTTGAAAATGTTCATATCATAACACTACCCCCTTTTTAGGACTCGAATTCCAGGCGAGTCGTGAAAGGAATGGATTCGGTAAAATTTTCATAAGGAGAGAAGAGGGAGGCAAATGAGGAAACTGTAAGTCCATAGAGTTTTCGAGGAGTAGAAGGATTCTTTTTGTGGAAGTTGGCGACAGCCAGAGGGGTGGTGTTGATAATATTGGCCAATTCCCAAGTACGATCTGTTTCATTGTACCCTCTCCAATAAATGAGGTACTCCAGTTTCTTATTCTTTAGACACAAAGCTGCAACAAACTCAACCTCAAACTGTTCTTCCCATTCCTGGTCTACCTCAATAGCGTCAGGACAGACTTTGAGCTGTCCAGGGAAAGTTTCCCAATAAGGTTTGGGTAATAACCCTATTGCAAACGACAAAGTATCCACAAGGCTTGACCGCTCGCAGGCTACACAAGTCCTGGCAAACAAAGATATGAGGTGCAGGAGAGGTAAAGGAGGAGAGTAGTCTTTTCCATTCGATGCAGGCCTATAATGAGGAACAAGTTCCCAAGACAATGACCAGTAGAGCAACAAACAAATGGATTAGACTGGGGAATCCAGTCGTAGAGTGCTAGTTTATATATGTACAAGCGCACACACAGACCATGCTGTGCATGAGAGGAACTACCATAGATAGATTGATGAAAGAAGCCAGGCACAGGAAAAGAAGAAGCGGAGATTAAAGAGACTGTGTGAGAAGAGTGGAAATTAAAAGGTCATGGGTACCATAAGGTATGACATCATTGGTTCTAGACCTAGTCATGTGCTGGTTCCCATGGTCACATGCACAGACCATGTGACTGGAAAAGGAAAAGAGTTGAAGTCCTAAAATGTTTGAAAATGTTCATATTATAACAGTTTGACATGAGAGATATTAACCATGGGATGAATTTGCATGGTGCAGGGAAGTTTTAGGGTGACAGCATTAGGAAGGACTGTGGAGATAACATAGGGTCCTATCCATTTCTGGGTCAATTTTTTTGCCAAGTAGGGGAGATTGAGTTTATCGGTAGATAGCCAGATCTGCTGACCAACGGAATACTCCAGTGCTTCTGAATGTCTTTTCTCCAAAGTGGCAACCATTCTATTGTGTGTTTCTTCTAATGCCACTTCTATCTCCTTGTGAGAATGACCTATTTCTCCTGCAAAGCCAGCCAATTTCCCTTCAAAGCCCATGTGAGGGGCATAATTACAAGTGATGTTGAAAGGGATGGAACTGGTGGTGGTGGTTATGGTGTTATTGTGGGAGAACTGGGCCATTTTCAACAAATCCACCCATTCATGTTGCTTCTTTCCAACATGAGCACGGAGATATTGCTCTAAATCTTGGTTAACATGCTCCGTTTGTCCATCAGTTTGTGGGTGATAGGGAGTGGAAATCTTCTGATGGATTCTGAGGAGTTTGCACAACTCCTGGGTAAAGGCAGACATGAATTGGGGTCCACAATCTGAAACGAGAGAGGAAGGGAGTCTGTGTGTACACCAAATGTGATCCCTGAATAAAATAGCTAAGTCTGCAGAAGAACAAGTATCATAGGTAGGAATAAAGACCACTTCTTTTGAGAAGCGATTGACAATAATGCAAATAGCCATGAAAGAGCATGATTCAGGTAAACCCGTAATGAAGTCAACTGAAAGATCTTCCCATGGATGCTTTGCAGCAGGAAGAGGAATAAGTTTACCTGCTGGTGCTTTTTGCTTTCCCTTCATGAGGGCACACACTTAGCAGCCGTCTACGTAAGGTTTAACATCCTTTGTGACACCAGGCCATGAAAAATAATGTGTAAGAGTGTGAATGGTCTTGGCATAACCACCGTGACCCAAAATAGGGGAATCATGGCATAGTGTGAGAAGATGAGTACATAAAGAGGGAGGAATGAAAACTTTGTTTTTGTTATTTTTGAAAATGTTCATAGAAGCATCAAAGAGGAAGTCATTCACCGCCTCCACCCCCATGGAGGCAGACTCAGATTCCAACTCCAAATAAAAGTCTGAAGACAAAGCAACAGAATTGATAAAAATGGAAGGCGGCAAGACCATAATATTGGCGTTATGGTCCTGCACAGCCTCCCCATGGTCTGGGCAACAAGAAGGCGCATCAGCCCGACCATTAGAAGCACCAGGCTTGTAAATGAAGACATAATTAAACTCCTGCAAAACTGCATGCCAACGGGCTTGCCGTCCACTAAGCATCTGCAGCTTCTTCCAATACTCCAAATTTTTGTGGTCAGTCCAGATTTCAAATTGTTCGTGACCAATAAGATAGTGGTGCCACTCTTCCAGCGCCTGAATCACTGCAAGTAACTCTTTATTGTAAATAGGGTAGTTGCGCTCAGCACTATCAAAAGAATGAGAAATGAAGGCAATAGGCCTCCAATTACCATCGCTGCATAAGATTGAGACCACAGCTCCCGTGGCAATATCTGAGGCATCCATTTCTACCTGAACTTCCTGATCGTGATTGGGATAGGTGAGAAGAGAAGCCATGGTAAACTTCCTTTTGAGGGCTTCAAATGCCACTTGCTGGCTGGGACTCCATGTGAATGGAATGTCTTTCTTGGTCAGATTGTTCAAGGGGCATGCAATTTCGGCAAAGCCTGAAATGAAATGCCTATAATAATTACATAGTCTGAGGAAATCTTGGAGCTGTTTCAGCCGTGTGGGAACAGGCCAATCCATAACTCCAGTGACCTTCTTTTCTTGCATTTCCACCCCCTTTTTAGATACTACCATACCCAAAAAGTCCACTTGATCTTTGGAGAAGAAGCACTTGGAAGGTTTTACGTAAAGATCATTTTCGCGTAAGCGATGTAAGACCTCCTTAACTACCTCCTCATGCTCCTCCTTTGTCTTCTTCGACGTAAATATCATACAATCGTCAATATAAATAATGACTACCGCATACATGTCATTAAAAATATCATTCATCATCTGTTGGAAAGTGGGGGGTGAGTTGGTCATTCCAAAATACATAACCATTGCCTTGTAGGCACCAATAGGCGTAACAAAAGCGCCTTTCCATTCATCTCCTTTCTTGATCCGTACATTGTTATAGCCCCATCAGAGATCCAGGGCTGTGAACATATTGGCATTTTTGAGCTGATTGATGAGCTGTGGAATTAAAGGGAGAGGATAGGAGTTCTTGATAGTGCCTTCATTTAGATATCTGTAGTCCATTACCATACACGTTTTCCGTCCTTTTTTGGAATAAAGAAGACTGGTGAAGTCTGCAGAGATTTGGAAGGTTTAATATAACCCTTCTTGAGTTCCTTGTCGATAAACGTGTGAACTTCGTCCATTTCAGTGTCCAATAGGGGAATTACTCGACCCTTCTTTGGAACAAAGTCTGGCTTGAGATCTATGGCATGATTCCAAGGCTTCCGAATAGGCATGTGTTCAGACTCCTTCTCTGAAAACACATCCAAGAACTCATGGTAAGTCTCAGGAACCTGTTCCTTTAGTCCATCTTCTATAGTATGAAGAATGGTGGGAGAACAACTGTGAATCGGGGGTCCGAGCCCCATAATTTTACAGTATTGAGTACAATGAGGGAAAGAAATTGTTTGAAGGGTCCAATCGATGACAGGGTTGTGACGATAAAGCCAATCATACCCGATAATCATGCGATGTGTCCCAATTTTAGAAATGTAAGTGTCTATAGTTTCAAAGTGTCCGGCTATCTCCACAATCAAGGTGACCATGTGCCTAATTTGCCCGATAGCTCCTTCAGAGCCGTCTGCATTATGTATTTTTATGGGGTTTTCCAAAGTGTAAAAGGGAATGCCATGACAGTGAACGTAGTCGTGATCAATGAAAGTGTGGGAAGCTCCTGAGTCCAAGAGAGCTTTGAACTGGTGTGCTTCCCACTGGCCATTCCACATGCAACGTATGACAGTCTCAAGTGAGAACTCTCCACTGAATGACAATGTCGTTGCACGGTGCATCGTGACCTTGAGGGGTTTATAAATAGAAGATATTTTTTGTTGTTTATTCAGGGAATTAAGCACACTATTATTTAACTCCGGTGCTGTACTCAATTGAGAGACCCTTACGGAGGAACAAGAAAGACTACATAGTACAAATGACAAATCAGAAATCAAGAAATCAGAATCAGAACAAGAAGAAAATTGTTCAGGCACAAGAACACCCTCAATATTCATGTGCTGTTGCCTTTTAAAGCTTCGGCCATGCAGTGCTTGGCCTCTACTTCGAATTTGTCTCTATAATAAGCCTTGGCTTCTTCTGAGATGTAAGATCTATGATCAGCCTTTGGAACTGCGGCTGCTGAGGCTGGTGGAGTAGGGAGGGGACATCCTGGATAATGAGAGGCCACCTGGGCCTGGGAGTAAACATTGTGTTGGTGTGCAACAATGTATTGTCCAGAATTGTAATTCCAGATAACTTGTTGCCTCTGCTGAGGCAGACAGAAGGGACAACGGTTTGGGTTCAAGGGACAGTTGGATTTAATGTGACCCAGTTTACCACAGAGGAAGCAAGTCCTCGTGTCATTGGTGGGAGCAGGTGCAGCCTGCTGCACTCCTATCTCCATTGGGGCCCCTCGACCCAGTTGTGTACCGTACTGTGTAAATTGTGGACAAGACAGGGGGGGATTGGCAGGTGCGGAATAACAAGGTTGGGAGCATGGGAGGAAACGGGCGCCAGAGGGGGGACCTTGTTCAATTGCGATTTGCTTGAATGCTCTATCGATAGCACGATAGGCATTGGCAAGATCATCGTAATTGAGATCTCCAATGGGTCGGTTAAGTTGACACCTTTCGTAGATCCAGTAATTGACTGCCTTTTTTAGAAGAGTTACTGAATAATAATCTTCAATGTCCGACTCCTTCCTGAGAACCTCAAACTTTTGTAGGAAGAGGTCAATTGGGTGCCCATTTTGGCATAAGCCCTCCAACTTTCTGTTATAATATGAACATTTTCAAAACTTTTTCGACTTCAAACTTTTACTTTTTCAGTCACGTGATCAGTGCACGTGACCGTGGGAACCAGCACATGACTAGGTCTAGAACTTATGACGTCATACCTCATGGTACCTGCGCCCTTTTAATTTCCGCTCTTCTTACACTGCCTCTTTAATCTCCGTCTCTTCCCTTCCCGTGCCTGGCTTCTTCACTTAGTCTATTTATGGTAGTTCCTCTCACGCATAGCATGGTCTGTG
>QFEM01005411.1:0-39834 GCA_003316205.1 Boletus bicolor
ATCACGTGACTGAAAGAAAGAAAAGTTGAAGTTCGAAAAAGTTTTGAAAATGTTCATATTATAACAACAATGAAGAACAACTCCTCAAGGCAATGACCAGTAGAGCAAACAAACAAATGGATTAGACTGGGAAGTCCAGTTGTAAAGTACTAGCTTATATACTATACAGGCGCACGCACAGACCATGCTATGTGTGAGAGGAACTACCATAGATAGACTGATGAAAAGAAGTAAGGCATGGGAAAAGAAGAGACAGAGATTAAAGAGACTGTATGAGAAGAGTGGAAATTAAAAGGTCATGGATACCATGAGATATGACGTCATTGGTTCTAGGCCTAGTCATGTGCTGGTTTCCATGGTCACATGCACAGATCATGTGACTGGAAAAGAAAAGAGAACAAGTCTGAAAATGTTTGAAAATGTTCATATCATAACACAACCCCCTTTTTAGGACTTGAATTCCAGGCAAGTTGTGGAAGGAATGGATTCAGTAAGATTTTCAAAAGGAGAGAAGAGAGATGCAAAGGAGGAAATGGTAAGTCTGTGGAGTTTGTGGGGAGCAGAGGAATTCTTTTTATGGAAATCGGCGACAGCCAGAAGGGCAGTATTAATGATATTGGCCAATTCCCAAGTGCAATCTGTTTCATCGTATCCTCTCCAATGCACAAGGTACTCCAGCTTCCTATTCTTCAAATGTGAAGCTGCAATACTGTAAATTCAACCTTGAATTACTCTTCCCCTTCTTGGTCTACCTCAATGGTGTTGGGATGGACTTTGGGTTGTCCAGGTAAAGTTTTCCAATAAGGTTTAATGCAAGATATGTTAACCATGGGATGAATTCACATGGTACAAGGAAGTTTCAGGGTGACAGCATTTGGAAGGACTGTGGAGATAGCATAGGATCCGATCCATTTCTGAGTTAATTTCTTTGCTGTATATGGGAGGTTTAATTTATCAGTAGATAGCCAGACCTGCTGACTGACAGAGTATTCTGGTGCTCCTGAACGTTTTTTCTCAGAAGTGGCCACCATTCTATCATGTGTCTCTTCTAATGCTGCTTCTATTCCCTTGTGAGAACACCCTACTTCTCCCGCAAAACCAGCCAGTTTCCCTTCAAAACCCATGCAAGGGGCATAATTGCAAGTGACATTGAAAGGGATAGAACCAGTGGCAGTAGTCACGGTGTTATTGTGGGAGAATTGAGCCATCTGTTATGATATGAACATTTTTAAACATTTTTGGACTTCAACTCTTTTCTTTTTCAGTCACATGATCTGTGCACATGACTGTGGGAACCAGCACATGACTAGGCCTAGAACCTATAATGTCATACCTCATGGTATCCATGACCTTTTAATTTCCACTCTTCTCATACAGTCTCTTTAATCTCTGTCTCTTCTTTTCCCATGCCTTACTTCTTTTCATCAGTCTATCTATGGTAGTTCCTCTCACACATAGCATGGTCTGTGCGTGCGCCTGTATAGTATATAAGCTAGTACTTTACAACTGGACTTCCCAGTCTAATCCATTTGTTTGTTTGCTCTACTGATCATTGCCTTGAGGAGTTGTTCTTCATTGTAGGCCTGCATTGGACAGAGACAACTACCTCTCCTCCTCATCATCTCCCACATCTCATTTCATTTACTTGCCAGAAGTCATGTACTCTGCGAAGTATCGAGCCTTGTGGTTTGTCTTGTCGTTCGTGATAGGATTATAACACTTGGATTAGACTGCTATACACAATGCTTGGATCCCAGAGCTAAGGGACACCTGCTGGAGCTTTCCACGACTTTTCATTTTTTTATGCCCGTGCCTTTAGGGTGTGCCTTAGGTGGCAAGCTTTTGTCTCATTAGTTAGAAACTTCTCAGTCCCTCTTGTGAGGTGATACCGTGTGTGGGTCATGCCACATTTGCACAGGGTGACATCGAATCACAGCCATCGTGCTGCCAGTGGCTGAGCCAGTAGTTCTCGTTTAGAAATCTCTTGTAGTTAGTATACATAATCCAGGTCACTATGGCCACCTTTGGACTTGCCAAAGAAGAAGGAGATACTATCTCCAATCAAAGTGTTACTATTTCTGCCCTGTTATGTGTAGCTTCCCCAGAGCATGGTTGGAACAGTCCATGCAGTAAGGAGGTGAAAGAAGAAGAAGATTCCAATGACCACCTTCTAGTTAATTTCATCCAAGATCACAATCCTCATTTAAATAACCTTTTCCTCCAACCCCCCCCTTATACTTGCCCCTGCAAGGTCTATTGGCCAAGAGCTAATCTTCAGTGCCAAGACCATTACCCTTTTGCCCTTAAACAAGAATGAGGCCATCACTTCTTTAATTTCCTCCATCCCCGACTCTGCCCTCTCTCTGCCTTTAAACCCATAGAAAAATATGTTGGGCCTCACAGACATTGACGAGCTCATCCAGTACATTACTGTCCTAAACCTCGAAAAGGAAAAGGACAATGTGACCAAGAAGATTGCTGACCCTGAGAAATGGGATGGTGATAGAGGCACTTGGCGTGTTTGGTTGGTAAAGATGTGTTTATGGGTAGATGCCCAGAAATGGAGATCAGATAAATTATGGGCAGTTGCTGTCCTCTCCCAATTCAAGAAAAAGGCTGAGGGATTCACTCAAATCACCCTTGAAAAATATCTCGATAAGGAAGATGTTGATGTTCTAGACACAAACAACATTGGAACCAGTAAAAAAGGAGATGCCGCATGGCCTGCTTGGGCAGCCCTTCAAAAGGAGATAAAGGATGATTTCTGGATTGACATACTCTATCATGAGTCCCTCCAGAAGTTAGAAGGGTTGCACTAGAATGGTTATCCAATTGATCTCTTCCTTCAGCGGTTTGAGGTCCTTCGTAAGGAGGCTGATATTGAGGACTATCATGGAGTAACACTCCTCAAAAAGGCAGTAGATTATCACATCTATGAAAGGTGCAGGCTCAACTATTCTGTTGGGGATATAGATTATGAGAACCTGGCTGTGCATTACTGAAACTTTGGTTGTGCTTATGAACAGATGGCGATAGAGCATGGGCCCCCAGCTAATGCCTGTTTTTACCCACATCAAACTCTGTGTTACCCGCCTCCTTCTAATTCCCCTGCACCTTCCTGTCCACAATTCACTCTGTACGGTACGCAACTGGGCCAAGGGGCCCAAATGGAGATAGGGATGCAGCAGGCTGTTCCCACTCCCACCAATGACACCAGGACCTGTTACCTGTGTGGAAAACTGGGTTATATCAAACCCGATTGCCCCTTGAACCCCAATCGTCGTCCTTTCCATTCACCTCAACAGAGGCAACAAGTTGTTTGGGACTATAACATGGGACAATACGTCATCGCACCCCAACACGATGTTTACCAACAGGCCCAGGTGGCCCAACATTACCCCAGATGTCCCCTCCCCACTCCACTGGCCTCAGCAGCTGCAGTACCAAATGCCGATCACAGAAGTTATGTCTCGAAAGAAGCTGAGGCATATTATAGAGATAATTTTGAGGTTGAGGTCAAGTACCATGCAGCCGAGGCTTTAAAAGGCAACAGCATGTGAACAATGAGGGTATTCATGTGCCTGGACAATTTTCTTTTTGTACTGAGTCTAATTTTCCTTTTTCTGATTTGTCATCTGTATTACATCGTATTTCTTGTTCCTCCATAAGGGCACCTCAATTGAGCGTGGCACTGGAGTTAAATAATAGTGTGCTTAATTCCCTTAATAAACAACAAAAAATATCTTCTATTTATAAATCCCTTAAGGTTACGATGCATCATACAACAACATTGTCATTCGGCGGAGAGTTCTTGCTTGAGACGATCATACATTATATGCAGAATGGCCAGTGGGAAGCCTACCAGTTCAAAGCTCTCTTGGACTCGGGAGCTTCTCACACTTTCATTGATCACGATTATGTTCGCTGTCACAGCATTCCCTTTTATACTTTGGAAAATCCCATAAAAATACATAAGGCAGACAGCTCTGAAGGAGCCATTGGACAAATTAGGCATGCGGTCACTTTAATTGTGGAGATTGCCAGACACTTCAAAACTATAGATGCTTATATTTCCAAAATTGGAACCCATCAAATGATTATCAGATATGACTGGCTCTATCACCACAACCCTGTCATTGATTGAACCCTCCAAACTATTTCTTTCCCGTGTTGTATGCAATATTGTAAAATTATGGGGCTTGGACCCCTGATTCATGGTTCCTCACCAGCTGTATTATGTACTATAGAAGATGGATTAAAAGAACAGATACCGAAGACCTACCACAAGTTCTTGGATGTGTTCTCAGAGAAAGACTCCGAACGCATGCCTATTTGGAAGCCTTGGGATCATGCAATAGATCTCAAGCCAGACTTTGTTTCAAAGAAGAGTCAAGTAATTCCCCTATCCGATATTGAAATGGACAAAGTTCACACGTTCATTGACAAAGAACTCAAGAAGGGTTACATTAAGCCCTCCAAATCTCCACAGACCTCACCAGTCTTCTTTATTCCGATAAAAAGATGGAAAAAAGAGAATGGTTATGGACTATCACTATTGAAATGAAGGCACAATCAAAAATTCCTATCTCCTCCCTTTGATTCCACAGCTTATTGATTGGCTCAAAAATGCTAATATGTTTACAGCCCTGGACCTCCGATGGGGCTACAACAATGTTCGGATCAAGGAAGATGATGAATGGAAGGGCACTTTTGTTACACCCATTGGCACTTATGAACCAACAGTAATGTATTTTGGGATGACCAACTCACCCCCTACCTTTCAACAGATGATGAATGATATATTTAATGACATGTATGCCATAGTAATTATTTATATCAACAACTGTATGATATTTATGTCGAAGAAGACTAAGGAGGAGCATGAGGAGGTAGTTAAAGAGGTCTTACATCACTTATGCGAAAACGATCTCTATGTAAAACCCTCCAAGTGCTTCTTCTCCAAGGAACAAGTGGACTTTCTCAGTATGGTAGTATCTAAAAAGGGGGTAGAAATGCAAGAAAAGAAAGTCACTGGAGTCATGGACTGGCCGGTTTCTACTCGGCTAAAACAGCTCCAAGGATTCTTAGGTTTATGTAATTATTATAGGTGTTTCATTTCGGGCTTTGCTGAGGTTGCACACCCCTTGAATGATCTCACCAAGAAAGACATTCTGTTCACATGGGGTCCCAACCAACAAGCAGCATTTGAAGCCCTCAAAAAGAAGTTTACCACAGCTCCCCTTCTCACTTATCCTAATTGTGATCAGGAAGTTCAGGTAGAAACAGACACTTCGGATATTGCGACAGGAGCTGTGCTCTCAACCTTATGTAACAATGGTAATTGGAGGCCTATTGCCTTCATCTCTCATTCTTTTGATAGCGCTGAGCACAATTACCCTATTTACGACAAGGAGTTACTTGCAGTGATTTGGGCACTGGAAGAGTGGTGCCACTATCTTATTGGTCATGAACGGTTTGAAATCTGGACTGACCACAAAAATCTGGAGTATTGGAAGAAGCTGCAAACACTTAGCAGTTGACAAGCCTGTTGGCATGCAGTTCTATAGGAATTTAATTATGCCTTCATCTATAAGCCTGGTGCTTCTAATGGTTGGGCTGATGCGCTCTCTCAACGCCCAGACCATAGGAAGGCTGTGCAGGATCATAATGCCAATGTCACAGTCTTGCCCCCTTCTGTTTTTATCAATTCCGTCACTTTATTTTCCAACTTTTATTTGGAGTTGGAATCTGAGTCTGCCTCCATGGGGGTGGACGTGGTGAACAACTTCCTTTTTGATGCTTCTATGAACATTTTTAAAAATAACAAAAACAATGTTTTCGTTCCTCTTTCTCTACGTACTCGCCTTCTTACTTTATGTCACGACTCTCCTATTGCTGGTCATGGTGGTCATGCCAAAACCATACATACTCTCACTTGTTATTTCTCATGGCCTGGTATCACTAAAGACATTAAAAATTATGTAGATAGCTGCCAAGCGTGCACCCTCACACAGGGTAAGCAAAAGGCACCAGCAGGAAAACTCATCCCCCTTCCTGCCATGAAACATCCATAGGAAGATCTTTCTGTTGATTTTATTACAGGTTTACCCAAATCACGTTCTTTCATGGCTATTTGCATAGTAGTCGATCGCTTTTCCAAAGAAGTGATCTTTATTCCTACACATGACACTTGCTCTTCTTCGGATTTAGCAATTTTATTTAGGGATCACATTTGGTGTACACACAGACTCCCTTCTTCCCTTGTTTCAGATTGTGGACCTCAGTTCATGTCTGCCTTTACCCAAGAGCTTTGCAAGCTTCTTGGAATTCATCAAAAGATTTCCATGGCCTATCACCCTCAAACGGATGGCCAAATGGAGCATGTTAATAGAGATCTAGAGCAATATCTCCGTGCTTACATTGGGAAGAAGCAGCACAAATGGGCAGATTGGTTGAAAATGGCCCAATTCTCCCACAACAATACTGTAACAACAGCCACTGGTTCCATTCCTTTTAACGTTACCCGAAATTACGCTCCACAAATGGGCTTTGAAGGGAAATTGGCTGGCTTTGCAGGAGAAATAGGCCATTCTCACAAGGAGATAGAAGTGGCATTAGAGGAAACATGAAATAAAATGATTGCCACTTCAGAAAAAAAGACGTTCAGAAGCACCAGAATACTCCATTGGTCAGCAGGTCTGGCTATCTACCAACAAACTTAATCTCCCTATATGGCAAAGAAATTAACCCAGAAATGGATCGGACCATATATCATTTCCATGGTCCTTCCTAATGCCGTTACTCTCAAACTTTCCCATACCATATGAATTCATCCCACAGTTAACATCTCTTGTGTCAAACTTTATCGGAAAACCTTACCTGGACAGCCCAAAGTCTGTCCTGATGCTATTGAGGTAGACCAAGAAGGGGAAGAACAATTTGAGGTTGAGTTTATCGCAGCTTCATGTCTCAAGAATAGGAAACTGGAATACCTGGTGCATTGGAGAGGATACGATGAAACAGATCGTACTTGGGAATCTGTTCTTCATTATAGGCCTGCATCAGATGGAGACAACTACCTCTCCTCCTCATCATCTCCTGTATCTCATCTCATTTATTCACCAGAAGTCATGTACTCTGCAAAGTGTTGAGCCTTGTGGTTTGTCTTGTCATTCATGATAGAATTATAACACCATCTTTAACCAATCTGCCCATTCATGTTGCTTCTTTCCAACGTAAGCACGGAGATATTGCTCTAGATCTCTATTAACATGCTCCATTTGGCCATCCATCTGAGGGTGATAGGCCGTGGAAATTTTCTGATGGATTCCGAGAAGCTTGCAAAGCTCCTGGGTAAAAGCAAATACAAATTGAGGTCCACGATCTGAAATGAGAGAAGAAGGGAGTCCATGTGTACACCAAATGTGGTCTCTGAATAAAATAGCTAAGTCCATGGAAGAACAGGTATTGTGTGTGGGAATAAAGACCACTTCCTTTGAGAAGCAATCAATGACAATGCAAATAGCCATGAAAGAACATGATTCAGGTAAACCTATGATGAAATCAACCAAAAGATCTTCCCATGGATGCTTTGCAGCAGGAAGAGGAATAAGTTTGCCTACTGGTGCCTTTTGCTTACCCTTCGTGAGGGCATACACTTGACAGCTATCTACATATTGTTTAACATCCTTGATGACACCAGGCCACAAAAAATAGCAAGTGAGTGTATGAATGGTTTTGGCATGACCGCCATGACCAGTGATGGGAGAATCATGACATAAGGTAAGAAGACAAGTACGTAAGGAAAGAGGAACAAAAACTTTGTTTTTATCATTTTTGAAAATGTTCATAGAAGAATAAAAAAGGAAGTTGTTCATGGCATCCACCCCCATGGAGGCAGACTCCAATTCCAATTCCAAATAACAGTCTGAAGAAAGAGCAACTGAATTAATAAAAACAGAAGGGGGCAAGACCATAATATTGACATTATGATCTTGTACTGCCTCCCCATGGTCTGGGCGATGAGAGAGTGCATCAGCCCAACCATTTGAAGTGCCAGGCTTGTAAATGAAAATATAATTAAATTCCTGTAACACCACATGCCAACAGGCCTGCCGACTGCTAAGTGTTTGCAGCTTCTTCCAATACTCCAGATTTTTGTGGTCAGTCCAGATTTCAAATCATTCACGACCAATAAGATAGTGGCACCACTCTTCCAGCGCCCAAATCACTGCAAGTAACTCCTTGTCGTAAATAGGGTAATTGCACTCAGTGCTATCAAGAGAATGAGAGATGAAGGCAATAGGCCTCCAATTACCATTGCTGCATAAAGTTGAGAGCACAGCTCCCATAGCAATATCCGAAGTGTCTGTTTCTACCTGAACTTCCTGATCGCAATTAGGATAAGCGAGAAGGGGAGCTGTGGTAAACTTTTTTTTGAGGGCTTCAAATGCCGCTTGCTGATTGGGACCCCATGTGAATGGAACATCTTTTTTGGTGAGATCATTCAGGGGTTGTGCAACCTCAGTGAAGCCTGAAATGAAACACCTATAATAATTACATAAACCTAAGAATCCTTGGAGCTGTTTTAGCTGAGTAGGAACTAGCCAGTCCATGACTCCAGCGACTTTCTTTTCTTGCATTTCTACCCTCTCTTTAGATACTACCATACCAAGAAAGTCCACTTGTTTCTTGGAGAAGAAGCACTTGGAGGGTTTTACATAGAGATCGTTCTTGCATAAGCAATGTAAGACCTCCTTTATGACCTCTTCATGCTCCTCCTTGGTCTTCTTCAACGTAAATATCATACAGTCGTTGATATAAATAATCACTACAGCATACATGTTATCAAAAATGTTGTTCATCATCTGTTGGAAGGTAGGGGGTGAGTTGGTCATCCTGAAATACATAACCGTTGGTTCATAGGCTCCTATGGGCATAACAAAAGCGCCTTTTCATTCATCACCTTCCTTGATCTGAACATTATTGTAACCCCATCAAAGATCTAGGGCTGTAAACATATCGGCATTCTTGAGCCAATTAATGAGCTGCAGAATTAAGGGAAGGGGATAGGAGTTCTTGATGGTGCCTTTATTTAAATATCGATAGTCCATAACCATTCTCTTTTTCCCATCTTTTTTCAGAATAAAGAAGACTGGTGAAGTCTGTGGAGATTTGGAGGGTTTAATATAGCCCTTCTTGAGTTCTTTGTCAATGAACATATGAACTTCGTCCATTTCTATGTCCAATAGGGGAATTACTTGACCCTTCTTCAGAACAAAGTCCGGCTTGAGATCTATTGCATGATCCCAAGGCTTCTGAATAGGCATGCGTTCGGAGTCTTTCTCCAAGAACACATCCAAGAACTCATGGTAAGTCTCCTGTACCTGTTCTTTTAGTCCATCTTCTATAGTGTGTAATACAGCCAGGGAGGAACCGTGAATCGTGGGTCCGAGTCCCATAATTTTACAATACTAAGTACAACACAGGAAGGAAATAGTTTGGAGTGTCCAATCGATGACAGAGTTATGGCAGTAAAGCCAATCATACCCTATAATCATACGATGGGTTCCAATTTTGGAAATATAAGTGTCTATGATTTTGTAATGTCTGGCTATTTCCACGATCAAAGTGACTGCATGCCTTATTTGTCCAATGGCTCCTTCAGAGCCATCTGCCTTATGTATTTTTATGGGCTTTTCCAAAGTATAAAAGGGAATGCTATGACAGCGAACATAACCATGATTGATAAAAGTGTAAGAAGCTCCCGAGTCCAAGAGAGCTTTGAACTGGTAGGCTTCCCACTGGCCATTCCACATACAATGTATGACGGTCTCAAGCAAGAACTCTCTGCTGAATGACAATGCCGTTGTATGGTACATACATTGTGACCTTGAGGGATTTATAAACAGAAGATATCTTTTGTTGTTTATTAAGAGAATTAAGCACACTATTTTTTAACTCCGGTGCCATGCTCAATTGAGATGCTCTTATGGAGGAACAAGAAATATGACATAATACAGATGATAAATCAGAAAAAGGAAAATTGGACTCAGTACAAGAAGAAAATTGTCCAGGCACATGAACACCCTCATCATTCACATGCTGTTGCCTTTTAAAGCCTCAGCCATGCGGTGCTTGGCCTCAACCTCAAACTTGTCTCTATAATATGCCTCAGCTTCTTCTGAGACATAGGATCTGTGATTGGCATTTGGTACTGTGGCTGCTGAGGCCAGTGGAGTGGGAAGGGGATGTCCGGGATAGTGTTGGGCCATCTGGGCCTGCTGGTAAACATCGTGTTGGGGTGCAACGATGTACTGTCCAGAATTGTAGTTCCAGACAAATTGTTGCCTTTGTTGAGGCAGGCAGAAAGGGTGACGGTTGGGATTGGAGGGGCAATTGGGCTCGATATGACCCGTCTTTCCACACAGGTAACAAGTCCCAGTGTCATTGGTGGGAGTGGAAGCAGCCTGCTGCATCCCTATCTCCATTGGGGCCCCTTGGCCCAGTTGCGTGCCATATGGAGTGAATTGTGGACAGGAAGGTGTGGGGGAATTAGAAGGAGGCAGGTAACATGGAGTTTGACATGGGTAAAAGTGGGCATTAGTTGGGGGCCCACACTCTATCGCCATCTGTTTGTAAGCACAACTGAAGTTCTGGTAGTGCACGGCCAGGTTCTCATAATCTATATCCCCTATGGGATAGTTGAGCCTGCACCTTTCGTAGATTCAATAATCTACTGCCTTTTTGAGGAGCATTACCATGCAGTAGTCCTCAATATCAGCCTCCTTTCGAAGGACCTCAAACTACTGAAGGAAGGGATCAATTGGGTGACCGTTTTGACACAACCCTTCTAACTTCCAAAGCGACTCGTGACAGAGTACATCAATCCAGAAGTAGTCCTTTATTTCCTTTTGGAGGGCTGCCCAAGCAGGCCATGCAGAATCTCCCTTTTTGCCAGTTATGGCATTTTTTGCGTCCAGAATGTCATCATCTTTCTTATTGAGATATTTCTCAAGGGTGATTTGGGCAAACCCTTCTGCCTTCTTCTCGAATCGGGAAAGGATGGCAACTGCCCGCAGCTTGTCCAACCTCCACTTTTGGGCATCTACCCGCAAACACATCTTAACCCACCAAATACACCAAGTGCCTCTGTCGCCATCCCATTTCTCAGGATTTGTGATTTTCTTGGTTACGTTGTCTTTTTCCTTTTCTAGGTTTAAGGCGGCAATGCACTGGGCAAGCTCATTGATGTCTGTGAGGCCCAACATATTTTTCTATGGATTTAAGGGCAGAGAGAGGGCAGAGTCGGGGATGAAGGAAATTAAAGAAGTGATGACCTTATTCTTGTTCGAGGGCAAAAGGGTATTGGTCTTGGCATTGAAGATCAGCTCTCAGCCAATAGACCTTGCAGGAGTGAGTACAAGGGAGGGAAGCAAGGAAAAGATTATCTAAACAAGGATTGCGATCTTGGATGAAATTGACTGGAAGGTGGTCATTGGGATCTTCTTCTTCTTTCACTTCCTTACTGCGCGGACTGTTCCAACCACACTCTGGGGAAGCTACATGTAACGGGGTGGAAATAGTAACACTTTGATCAGAGATAGTATCTCCTTCTTCTTCAGCAAGTCCAAAGATGGCCACAGCGACCTGGATTACATATACTAACTACAAGAGATTTTCAAATGAGAACTACTGGCTCAGCCACCGGCAGCACGATGGCTGTGATTTGATGTCACCCTGTGCAAACGTGGCACGACCCACACATGGTATCACCTCACAAGAGGGACTGAGAAATTTCCTATCTAACAAGACAAAAGCTTTGCCAACTAAGGCACACCCTAAGAGCAGCGGGCATAAAGAAATGAAAAGTTGCAGAAAGCTCCAGCTAGCGTCCCTTAGCTCTGGGATCCGAGCATTGTGTATAGCAGTCTAATCCAAGTGTTATGATCCTATCACAAATGACAAGACAAACCACAAGGCTCAACACTTTGCAGAGTACATGACTTCTGGCAAGTAAAAGAGATGAGATGCGGGAGATGATGAGGAGGAGAGGTAGTTGTCTCTGTCCAATGCAGGCCTACAATGAAGAACAACTCCTCAAGGCAATGACCAGTAGAGCAAACAAACAAATGGATTAGACTGGGGAGTCCAGTTGTAAAGTACTAGCTTATATACTATACAGGTGTGCACATAGACCATGCTATGTGTGAGAGGAACTACCATAGATAGACTGATGAAAAGAAGTAAGGCATGGGAAAAGAAGAGACAGAGATTAAAGAGACTGTGTGAGAAGAGCAGAAATTAAAAGGTCATGGATACCATGAGGTATGACATCATAGGTTCTAGGCCTAGTCATGTGCTGGTTTCCACGGTCACATGCACAGATCACGTGACTGGAAAAGAAAAGAGAACAAGTCCGAAAATGTTTGAAAATGTTCATATCATAACAATATCTGAGTGAACTAAGTGTAGCCTAGTCTGAATTCCAGCAAAGTCTGGAATACATATATACATCTCTGTATCTTTACATCTTAGCATATCTATGGATTACTGCTAACATACTAACATCTTTGCAGCCTCTTGGTAAAACTAACACCAATAGGTACAAGCAAACCAACCTTTGCAACTTCTTTAAGTTTAGCCAACCTATTACTTGCAGAAACAAGTGCAAATACATACAAACAACCATTATCATCTAGCAACCTATTGTTGACTAGTACAATTTCTAGAGTGCATTATCACCCTCCAATTTCATTACTAACCAAACTAATAATCAAATCATTTCAATTATTCTAATCTATATACATACATTTGTAGAGGATTAGAGAACAAACCATGTACTGTTCACACTAAGTTTATCACCGAATACATCTAGGAGATAACTTTTCCTAGCTAATAGTGTAACATTTGTGGGTAGGTAAAGGCATAAGTCTGGGAACCATTGTTTGGTTCCATTGCATTTGCCAACAAAGAAGATAGCATAAGAAAAATAGTAAGCTAGGTTCACAGTCTTCATGAAAGGAATTGATGGACATTCAATGAGCATGAGAAGGTGTCCCTGTATTAAAACTGTTCCAACGATCTCTGGGTGTGACTCTGGAACTCTGTAGTTTGTAGGAACAAGGACATTGGCTTCACCATATGTGGTGCGCCCTTGCTGTTGATTGGGTCCTTGGATTTTGGAGCAGAGGTTCAACTCAGCATTGCGTCGCCACTTTTCCCTGACTGTTTCCTGCACCCTTTTTGCATCCATCATCACTTGGATGTTCTCGTCTGTTGCCTCAAAGGCTTGATATGCCTGAACAGCTGGATTAAGGAGCTTGTCAATGTCCATTCAATTTGTGCACTGAAGAATCCCAGTTTATTCCAGATCATTCAAACCAAACTCAACACTGGCATCCTCGGCTTGAATAGGATCATTGGGGGTTTCCGAGTCGAAGCGAGACTCTGATGTGAACGAAGGACGGAATCGGGAGAGCTGATGTTTCGGGTCTATATTCTCGGGTCGGAAAAGAAGTAATTATATAATAAAGTTCCTGATTTGGTATTATCTCGACGTTATCCGACGGTTATCAAGGTAAAATCCCTGTAGACCACCTCGGAAATTTCAAAAACCTATGGATTATCATGAGGGAGGGGTTACACTACTGTATTGGCAAGCCATATCATGTCGAAGAATGCTACTTATGTATTGTCACAAGATTATGATGACGGCACGACTGGGACGCGCCATGTAGCAAGACATTCTCTTCTTTGACGTAACAGAATGTAGCCCATCTAGCCCGTCGTGGATCACGGCCCCGCGGAGAAGTTTGTCTTATAGGATTAAAAGGCAAATATCACGCAAAAATGATGTACGTTGCTGGTGACCGGCGTCACTGAAACGACTTCCTCAAAACGTCTCTGTAGATGGTCAAATTGTGAATCACGAGATTGACGGCATTTCTATTGAAAAATAGGACAAGCCCTTCCCCAGATGCCGTTTTCCGCTCAGGGAGCATGGCAGTGCCATACTAGATCTATTTAATCTTAAAATTGCAGGGCAATCCAGAGGACCTCGCCATGTCCATCGCGCCCCTCGCGTTTCTGCGGGATGCTCTTGGTGTTCCATCAACCAAAATTCCCATCGATGCCGTGACGTTGGTATCGTACGTCCTTCCTCCAGTACTTTGCTACTTCGTAGTGGCGGCGTTGGCTGTCACACCCCAGACGCGCGCTGTCCGAGTTGCATTATGGCCTCTCGTCGTCTCGTTAGCCCTCCGTGCAGCAGTTTGCGTGAACATGTCCCTCGGCATCCCCGAGCGAAAATTCCTCGACATCGACCTTAGGGTAAGTGTCTATCGAGTATCGACAAACCTCTTCAAACGTCCCCCAGAGGACAGACTTACGCAGGTTTCCCCTCAGCTCGCTATGTTCTATATTGTTACCCGTACCCTCGACTGGACATTGGCGAAAGAGCCACTCGTGCGACACCTCCGTCCTGCGAATAGTTCTCGATCAATCATCATGAATGCCCTTGACCTAGCCTTAAACCTTCGTGGTCATGGCTGGGAGTGGTCTCGTGGATTGTACATTCCGCGTGAAACACGTCCAGGTAATCGTATAGCATTCGCTTTCTGTGCATGTCTTTCTGCGGCTACGCATGCCTTGATATGTGGTGCCTTACATCGAGCAGTCCTGTCGTTCGCCCCGGTGGGTGTCGGATCCATCCCCGAAGGATCCTCTATTTTTGATGAAACCCTTCCTTTCTTGGTGAGATACCTCCGAGCGACCATTATAACAACTCTTTCCGCCTTCGCCATCTATGCTGTCCTGCAGATGGGTTACGACCTATGTACCATACCTGCCATTCTTTTATTTGGACAAGACCCCGCTCAATGGCCTCCTGCATTCGATGCCCCATGGCGCGCTACATCACTGAGTAACTTCTGGAGTCACAGGTGGCACCAGTGGTTCCGCCGCACATTTGTCTTCCTTGGTTATCCGCTTTCCTTTGTCCTTGGTCGCGCAGGCATAGTTTTTGGGGCATTCCTTTCGTCGGCTGTCTTCCACCACGTCGCGATGCTCGCAATCAGCAGCCGTACGGAATTTTGGAGGATGCTAGTTGGGTTTGGGATGATGGCCCCGGGAATCCTTACCGAGCGGGCATTTTATCAGTTAACGGGGAGAAGAGTGGGTGGGGCGGTAGGGTGGGTCTGGACGATGACATGGCTTCTCCTGTGGGGGAGTGTGATGGTCGAAGGATTTGCAAGATCAGGGATGTTTGGCTGCTCGAGCTTCATTGACAGCGCGTTGCCGGTACGGGTGTTGGTGGAGCAGTTGGCGATAGATTTTGACGTCTGGTTACATGCCACATAACGAGGAACGGCGACCCTTTTATAACTTCGTATTCTCGGTACTTGGGCTCTTGATTGAAATGGCGCGAATATAATTGAAAGACCTTGTTATGGGGGTCGTCTACAGAGGTTCAAAGTACACAGACATCCGTTCAGATCTGCTTAGGATGTGCGACGATTTCTGGGCAATCTCAGGGTCACTTGCATACAACTCTTCACCCTACTACGGTAGCATATCTCCCGTTTTGCTCATCATTTAATAACAAGGTCATTTTCGTTTCGTTTCTTGATATTTTACGTACACAATGTTACAAACCACTTCCAAGTTAAGGCATGAGAGCATGCTGGTAAGTGGTATCATTACAAACAACTGGAATTTTACCTTTCTTCATTACATTGCATGCAACCAAGAATCAAAATTCGCCACCAAGCGCTCCACCACTGCTTTTCCCGGCATACCTTCAGTGAAATTCAAATGCCCGAACAACCCACCCCTCGCGAATCCATCCACAATCAGGTTTCCCCACAGGAGAAGCCAAGCCATCGTCCAGACCCACCCCGCGCACCCAGCCAGCTTCCGTCCCGTCAACTGCATGAACACCCCCTCGGCGAGGACAACCGGTGCCATCATCCCAAACCCAGCGAGCATTCTCCACGGCTCTAACTGGTCGTTGAGCGCGACCATTGCAATGTGGTGCATTATCGCAGAGGAGAGGAATGTCCCGATAACGACACCCGCCCTTCCGAAAAAAAGGGAGAGTGGATAACCGCCCTGTGTGAGGAATATGCGGCGGAAAAACTGATGCCACCTGCGTCCCCAGAAATCACTCAGTGATGTCGCGCGCCATGGGGCGTCGAAGGCCGGAGGCCACTGTGCGGGTTCTTGTCCAAAGACAAGCACGGCGACAAGAGTACATGTGTCGTAACACACCTGGATAAAAGCATAGATCGCGAACCCAACAAGGACAGTGATGACGCTCGCTCGGGGGTATCGCACGTAGAATGGGAGGGTTTCGTCAAAGATGGATCCTCCAGAGAGGGACCTGAGTGACATGGGCGAAAACGACACGATTGCCCTTTGAAGGACGTTGCAGCTGAGGGCATGTACAGCCGCGGACAGGATTACATAGAATGTAAATCTTCCGCGGCTGGTTGGACGCGTTTCACGTGGAATATACACTCCGCCCGACCAGTTCCAGCCGTAACCACGCAAGGCTGAGGCGAGATCGAGGGCATCCATGATGGTCGATTGGGAACTCTTCGCGGGACGCAGGTGTCGCACAAGCGGCTCCTTCGCTGATGCCCAATCGGAGGTACGGGTGACTATGAAGATCATCGAGAACTGGGGTCGTGGGAAATTATGAGTCTCCCATCTGGATAGTGTTGGTGTAGAAAGAGACACTCACTACAAACATGGTGTTGTGGAATTTTCGACCGGGCTCACCAAGCGACATGTCCACAGAAAACGCTGCACGCAAGGCTAATGACGTGACTATCGGCCATAATACAACTCGGAGAACGTGTGTCTGTGGGGTGACTGCCAACGCTGCCACAACGTAATATCCAAACACGGGTGGTAGGATATACGATACAGAAGTCATGATGTTGATGGGAACTCGGATTGATGGAACACAAATGGCTTCGCACAAGGGCAGGGCGGGGGAGAACATGACTGAATGCTCTGCATCATACAACCTTTATGGTTCTCCGCGCAATGGCTGAAGTAACTGGATCTGGATGTGTCCTAGCACACAGGGTGATGAGATTGCGCGGAAATGAAGTGTGGCGCACAATCAGTGCACTGGTGACGTGCAATCATGGAGATTAGCGTGTTGTCCTAGTACGCTGCCACGTATGGACAGAATCAGAGTGGAGTGCGTGGTGCGCATACTATATAGGGAGAACGTGCCATGGAACATTGTATGTGTGATGATGACTCCACCGTAGCCTAGCAAAATAAAAAGGCACCATGGGCCGCATCTCCAAGCGCTCTTAGAAAATATGGACTCACCCCAAGTTCGGAGAGAGAAGGGATAGTTGAAGGCCCATCAGATGGATGCCAGCAGGAATCACATAAAGGCATCGACTGGTTCTGAGACAGTACTAACACCTGAGACAGGGTCCTGCCAGTGGCTCCGGATCTGGCCAACGAAAGTATTATAAATAGATTCCATTCTCAGAGAATATGTAAGCCTAACCCCGTCCAGTTGACATATTTGCGTGTCAGGCCTTCAGGACTCAGATCCATTCTTGCCTCAGTCACCGTTGCAGTGGCGATAGTCTATTTCATCGCGCCGGAGGATCGGGTTTGATAATAGAGGCGTAGATATGTCTAGTCTGTGTCCACGGCGTGGTCCTGGTGGCTTAATGATAGATAGGAGCATAGAGTACGTACATCAACTGCGAATGTGGATGAACTGGGACTAACCTGACGGGCTGAGTAGATTATGATCATTGTCTAGTTTGGCTAGGACAAAGGTCACCTTTCAGATTATCCGGTCACCTGCACGCGAAGCCACCGGAACCTATCAATCGCATCACTCAGTCGATCTGATTGAGTCACTTGATATCTTTGGCCTTGACAGCATGCGGAATGTAAAACCATTCCCCTCGTCAAGTTTTTCGCCACAGACAAAGGTCCCAAAGTTTCCCGGATGAATACCAGTAATACTTGCGCAGAACGCTCCGTATCCTGCCGGCCGTGCCCGCCTTGTCTTGGAAAGTTGGTCATGAGAGTTGCAATGATCAGTCTCTTGCAGTTCTGACTGGTGGTCATTAATAGCTGCATGTGCTTGAAACAATAGATAAGTGTCGTACAATGCCATTCCGATGCTTTGGCCCAACCCAAACGGCCTAGGGGAGTAGTGTAAGCGAAATCAAATGACCTTGACAACCACCCGTAGCACTGTAATAATGAGTGCTAACCGAGATGATTCTATACCGGGAGAATTGGGAGGCGATTGCTTATGTTGCAGCTGTCAACTCCAAGCCTTTACCGAGGCCGCCATAGCCTGAGGCCACAGGATATCTGCGCGTCCTCACTATCCCATCAGTGGGTCCTTGATGCGACTCACACACCTTACTGACACCATCGTTGGGGCAAAGCCCCGGTGCAGATATCTCCTAGAAACCAACACCCGAATGCACTGCCTCGTAACTCGGGAAGTGAAGATAGAGCCCTCGATCGCGTCCACGAATGGATGGTCTGCAAGGCGAGGAATACGAGGGATAACGAAGGTGCCTAACATGTTCGATGGATCGAGAATCGGGAAAGCAACCTCCTACCTTTCTGTGCCTTTACATGATAGCCCATGGGAATCCAGCTATCGTGAATAAAACCTAGCTGTCTTACCTTAACTAGTCCGTCTTGTAACTCAGGACTGCCAAAAAAATCGATCCGAGTGAACATGGATTGCTATTCAAGAACCACTCCGTTGAGAAAGTATTGGGTCAGATATACAAGAATGTATCACAGAACTACCTGCGCTTGAACGCACGAATTTTCAGTGAAGGTATGTCGAGGGTGTTGTGTAGAGTCGGCGAGCCTCTCTGTGTTGTCCCTATGGGTACTCAAGGGGCGCCTTCGGTCCGGAATCAACTAGATTCTGGTTGAGGTTTCGTAAACGATGAAGGCGATATACTTCATTCCTGAGTAATTCAACTTGCTCACGCAGACCATTGTTGTTACTGAATAAAGAATCGGTAGAAGGCGGGTTGACGGAGACAGGTGGACTTGGATGTCGCAACGTCGCTAGCGACGTAAAAATTTCACTTCTTAACTGGTGAAATCGAATTTAAAGCTGATAGCTGGAACGGAAAGATAGCATCCATACCTCAGAGACAGGGCATTCCATCTGATGGATTGGTGGCGAGGAACTTTCGAAAGCTATCGGAGCCACCCCACGATGTGAAAATGATCCTACTGCAGTCCCTTTTTCTGCCGAACTGCCCTCGCGTCCCTTATATCTTCGATAACATAATAGGGAGGCAATTACGAGTACAAGGGCAGCGACCCCACCCAGTGTACCGCCAACGATAGCGGCAGTATTTTGTCCCGAGGCCCCGCCTTGGGTTCCTGGCGAGGTTGGCGAAGGTGATGAACTCGAGGTTGCTGAGGCAGATGATGAGACAGAACTAGACGTCGTTGTGCTATTTGTGTCTGTACTAACAAGACCATGAGAACGATCTTTTCCGAGACAAAACAAAGGACACACGTATAAACCAGGTAGTCGAATAACATTATCACTGCGTTCCCTGAGTTGACGGGCTGTATCTTTATACTATGCTGGCCAAAAGCCAGGGACTCGTTGACGTAAACCGGTGCATTGTACTGGAAATCGGTGCTTGTCGATGGGGTATGTACAAATGCGCCAACAGCGACCGCGTCCATATAAAAATTTATGTCAGTGAGTGTACTGGCATTAGGGACAGTATTTGCAAGAATAAAGAAGATGTACAGAGCACTTCCTGTTGTGACGCGTCTGATGAAGGAAAGCTTGCAACAGAAAGGGGGGGAACTTGCCTGTAAAAGTGAACTCTACTGCTTGAGAAACCGCGGTTCCCGGCGAAAAGGTGGTGTCGTGCCATGTACCGTTGTACGCCTCGGAGGGATCCGGCTGAACCCGACACACTGAACAATTGTTGCCTATGTTCCATGCTGAGTTGGAGGGCAAGTACTGGGGTACCACAGCACCAGTCAAAACAGCGTCGTCGACAGTCACATTTTGGAGAACAGCAAAAGCAAAGCTGGGGAAAAGAATGAGGAGTAGTCTAATGGGCACCATGGGCTGAAAGGTGAATCGGAAAGAGTTCAAGTGAACATATCATGTAGTCAGCGTATAGCTGTTGATCTCCTCGCTCAAAGGCTGTCAATGTTAATGGAACAGCGTACTTGACAACGATCATCCTCACCGGTAGATATTTGGATACCGGTGATTCCTTGACGAGGTAGGGGAAACGAATCACCATCGCTAGCTCTACCCAAATCGATGTATAGTCGTGGGACTAATCCTCTATACTAGGGCCTCGTCGACCCCGCCATTCCCACCCTAGCCATTCGCTACTTCCGTCACACGACGTTTGCTCGCATAGAGCGTGAGCTCTACCTTATTTCAGTTGGGTCTCATGACTGCGGTAGAATGCCAGCTTTGATCCCCGACCCGAGGGGAGGGGTAGATGCTCAAAGAAACCTTCAAGACCCTTCATCCTTCCAAGGCCTGAATGGCCGCAATGCTGATGCAAAATAACCAACGCGATGAAATCGACGCTGGCGCAGAACGTCGTGCATTGGTTGTCGCCAGTTTCGGATCCACACGCTGACACTGGAAAAGCCGCCATATAGCAGATTCCCGGGGGATCGAGGGCGTGAAAGGTCACTGTGTGCTTGGAACAGGTAAGTCTGAAAATCTGGTCCTAGCATAGCAGGGTTTTAGATTTACCGTGACGATGGTGTTGAATGTCCGGCATTCGTAGTTCCACAACAGTTCTGCAACTCATTTGAGATCATAAGACAGGCGTTCTGATTCACGAAGGGTCTCCTTGCCAAGTGATCTCTTATTGTATACCAGTGAACTCACATCCTGGGTAACGCTGATGCTCATCGTCTAAAGGTCATCTTCTTGACGATTCAACACACCCTTTGGCTCTACACGGGGTGAGGCGGTGAGTGCCAACTGGCGTTCAGTAAACGGTTGTTCTCCAAGAAAAAGCCTCGGGGGGCGAAAACTCGGATAGCCGCAGGCTCAAAAAAATACATCAAATGAGTTACAGACAAAACTCGTGCAGCACAATACACGCAGTAAACATTTTAGTAGGAGGCATAGGCCAACAACACATCAAAAAAAGAAAAAGAAAAAGAAAAAGACACGTACCATGACACATCTTTGACAGAAACATCTCATCTAACCCTCGTTATCCGTTTCGTCTTCCTCCTCGTCTTCATCGATGGCCACCTTTCGTTTGATGATATACCACCACGCTGAAACCGGTCTCACCGTATCCCTCAATCCGTTCCGAAACAACTCCGTCTTCTCCGTCGAACAAATCTGCGCCCCAACCGAGCCCGCAATCAACATCGTCTCCATCATCTCCCCATTATCATCCAATGTCACATCCAAACACGCATACCCACACGGTACGTCCTGACTCTCGATCGTCGGATACGGAAAGCCGTCCAACGCGAGATACGGCGCGCGCTCGCGGATAGTGTAGACCGCAGCAAAGTGGGAAGGGGTCAGTTGAAGCGGATCGGCGGGTCGGAGGAGTTTCTTGGGTTCGTGCTCCCGGATCCGTTCTTCGTTGAGCGCGTTTCCTTGCCATTGACCACGTTCGTTGAAGACACAAAACGCGGTGATCCACCCCGACAACCATTGTGGGCCGCTTCCCAGCTCCCGATGGGCGATCTTGTTCCAAAAGTCGAGGTTGTCTGGATGGGTAGGGTGGTCGTAGGCAGCGACGAAACGGGAGAGAATGGGTCGGAGGAGATGGTACCATGCGATTGTTTGGATGCCATATTTTTTGAGATGCTCGAGACGATGGAGAATAGTTTGCCAGTCTTTCTTTTCACCCTCGAGCGTGACCTTAGGGATCCCACATCGGAGGGTAAATTTATACGCAAAGAAATCCTTCATCATGCCCATCATCACGATCGCACATGTCGTTTTATCCACTGGTGTCGTCGTCGTGAAATTGGGCATAATCCACTCGCGTAGGGAAGGGTCGGCGATTTGCTCTTCCATCAGTGCCGTCATACGATGTACCATGGACATGGCGTCCATGGTATACCGATTCCCTCCCGATTCGACGACCAACTTGCGTTTCCCTTCATGAGCAACAAATACCTTGCGAAGCGCCTCCGCATGCCCATTGACGAAGAAACTAAACTGCGTCATGATCGCGAGCCAAACGTCATCCGGACGCACGATGAGTCCCCGATGATTATTGTACGCCTCGATGACGGTGTCTACGAACCCGTTTCGTTGGGGTATGATGTCTCGCATCGCATCACGGTTGGAAGGGAGGCACGTCTGCAAGAGTTCGCTACAGAGCTGACTTTTCTCGGGGGCGACTGCGCGGAGGAGAACAAGCGACGGGCTCTCGTCCGACCGCACCTGCAGCCGGTCGTACTCTGTAAACGATTCCGCAGGGTGGGGTGTAGGGCAGAACGATAACGGGTCCAATGACACCCGCGCTGGTGAGGGTATTGGTATTATTGGTATTGATACCGTCTGCCAACGATACACACATAATATGTGTGTTTCAGCCTCGTTCTTGCACACAAACGATATCCATACAGACTCACTGTCCATGTGCTACTGGTGACTTCGGACTCGGAATCAACGATGATCCCGTCCACATGAGGGGATCGAAAAGGTAGAGGTGCCCGACGTAATTTTTGAAGTCTAGAAGGCTGCGTGCGCAAGCCCCTCCTGGAAGCAGGTATGGAATGTGCGCTAGGGACTCCGAGTGACGTGGCGTCACTTCCTGTTTCAGAACTCAAGACGGCTGAGACGGCGTCTTCGGTGAATCTACTCCCAGAAGGATGTTGATAAAAGACATGAGCACGCCTAGCTGGAGAGCCGGGCGGCGACTCTGAAGGCGAGGTTGGTTCCGAGCGGTCCCGCGCAAAAGACACTATGCGCGGGAACATGATAGGTGCGGTAGTACGGCGGCTCCGTTAGACTCGAATTTGCTGTGGATATTGACACAGAATAACTGGCAGATAGTGCACGGTGGTGCTTCACTGGAATTCTACGCAGCGACGCTACCAGTAAGCCGGCATAAATTGACCCAATGAGGATTGCATCGCTGTTGGCAACTAATAGGCGACGTTCGACCTCCAGTATCAGATACATGATGCACAAACCACGAGGATGGTAGCTAGTTTGATCCCGACCGAGTAATACCGAGTGATGCTATCTATACGGAGATGCACTCATCACGTTTCGTCAAAGGGACAATGCTTGGCATTTAGTATACAGAATCGACAAGTACTTAGTGTAGTAACATATTCAAGTTCAAAGCAAAGATCTTGTGCTACTCCCAATCAGTCCAAGCACCTCATGGATCGCATCTCCAAGCGCGTCCGGTTTCAAATGCGGAACCTATTCAAAAGCAACACAAAAACGTCACCAAAAACACGAAACAAAGGAACTGCACAACTTACAAGATGTCCAGACCCCATGACGGTGCGCTGCGTCGCTATCCGGTGTTCAGCTGCATCCAAAATGTCGGCCTTTGCCGTTTTCGATCTGCGCATGAAGCGCCGTCGTCAGGATCCAGCAATGAGTATGAAAAGAAGGTAGGTCCACGTACATGAATTCTTCGAATTCCGCCCAGATGATGTGCACACCTCGCTTACCAACCCCGTTGAGCGCTGTACATACCGCAGCGAGCTGTGAAGGCTCGATAGTATGCGCCAGACACGTGTACAACGACGCCTCCTCGTCCTTGCGTAACCTCGGGGTGATATGTGATCCTTGCCCCTCCGGCCTCACCACCTCTTCAAACGCGTGTTCCTAATGGGCAACAACTCATCGAGCGACACGGTTTCTCCTATCGGGACCCTGGCACGTACCACGTACAGGTCGAGTACTCTCGGGTCCCATCGGTTCCATATGCTCTTTCCATTTGTCGTGAGCCAACGTTTGAGCTCTGTACGGGAGGGCCACGTGTCGCGTTTGGCGAGTGCGCCGCGAACGTTGGCAGCACCGTGAATCATGCGGGGGTCTGTTGAGGACATAAATGGGAACATGAGCGTCGGTTCGAGAAGGATCAGTGCGTTTAGCTGCACGTGAGCGAACTTGGTCAATGCGTGTACCCTGCCGTTAATTGTGATCGTGGTTAGCATTTAAAGGGACGTTCGGGACGAGGAAAGGAGTGGCATACCAGACGGTACAACTGCCAGAGTGTCCCATACCGACGACGTTGTGTCCCCGGAAGCGTGGCAATGCCAAAAAGGCATGCAGATAGGCAGCAAAGTCCATGGTCGCTGGCGGGACGGACCGTGAATATTAGGAACTAGATGGTTTCCGACGAACGAAGATAGGCACTCACTGCAAGTCCCATCAAACCCTTGCCGTTCACCGTTCACCTTATGTTCGTCGAGAAGACGGCGATTCAGAGTGGCTGCCTCACCGTGGTTAGGGAAGTCAATCGACCATATTTCCCGTATGTCGTAGGTAGTGTCCTTGAGACTGAGCAGTCGGGTGATGGTTGTATGGTACAGTTCTTTATCTGTCAGGGATAACAGGGGATACGTCGAACATAGGGCTTGTAAAGGGACGTTCAAACTCACAGCCTGAGATGCCATGAGTAAGGATTAATGTCACTCCGCCTTGTGAGACGGAGTAACGCAACGCTGAACACTTGAGCGAAACAGCGATGCCACTGAGCATGACCGATAATGGGACCTCATGTCGCTCTGGTAGTAAAATGGACGAAACAATACCACTCATCACGCGACCTAAGATGGGAGTGAGTACCCTTTTTTCGATGAGCATGAACCAGAAAAGACTTACCCCCAGAAATTCGATCAAACTGACTGGCAATAAATCAATGTATACTTCGATGTATGAGGAGGGTACACCGACGCTGGCGTTTGCTGTTGCCTCTGACGGTGACGATCCAAACAAACTTACGAGCATCATACTCAGGTTTCATAGGCAATTCACCGACTCGGGCGTCGGCGAAAAGAAACCGCCGAGGAGCAAGGAACAAAGAGGCTAACCCTAACCCAAATATACCAAAAAGGCTTATGATAACAATATATATAAATAACATGTGTGAGACAAATACTCGGCCACCTGAGTGGATATTGGAATAAGGGAGAGCCACTAGGCCGTGCATGAGATTGATAAATTGGATCAAGTTCTTGAGAAGGTGCGAAAGTGTCACCGTGAAGCGAAGTACTGTGTAGGCTTGCAACATTAATTTTGAAATTTGAAGACCTAGTCTGACAACCCATCTCGAATGAATGAATAGATAGGATGAAACCTGATTCATGCACAGAAAAACAAGCCTAGATGTTCCACACGTCATTACCTTTGTGGAGCACAGCGGAACGGAGTGGTCATCTCTGCTGCGGCATCAGAAGTATGGGAAAGACCTACTTGGTTACCAGCCAATACTGGGGACAAGACGAGGCGTCGTTCCCAGCTATAACACACCTAATCCCTCTATCGTCGCCTAACACTGCCAAGGACTCTGAACTACTAATACGAAGCCAATCCCACGATACATCGCACAGGGTGCTGTTTCATGGTTTAGCTCCGACGGGAGGAAGTTGATTGGGGAACACATCGGGTCGGGTCGGTGCGACACCCCACTCTGGTACATCTCTCGGTCGGGCAATTCTCTTTGACTCCCATTCTTGTTCAGCCATTGCGCTCAATTTCTATACAACATCTGAGATGAACCTCCCGATACGGTAGAGAACCGACACACGCACATAGTACTCCTCTCGAATGTCAAACTTTTTCTTCGACTTGTCGAGTCCGAGGGCCTCTTCTCGAGACAGCTATGCAGGATGTAACGACGACGATGAGAGCAGGTACAATGAATATAATATGAGCTTGCCTGTTTGATTTTCTTGTCCTGCAGGTCATAGCGCGTTTGGGTAAAGGATTGGAGACCAAATGAGGCGCCGACCATGATGAGTATGAATGGCACCCCAAACAGCGCAGGATGACTTTTAAGTTTCCTCTGTAATGGAGAAAAATTCAACGGGTTGGATCGAAAGGTCGGCATGCTTGACGGTCTTGGACAGAACTCGTGAGTCCGGGTATGATTGCCTTTTTCGGACTGCGATGATATCTCGGGGTTGTTTCGTACCAGACCCGATTGTCTTTCTACCACGGTTCTTACCGACTTGTCTGGGGTATAACATTGGTCATGCCTGGTATGTTCTTAACCCACTGGTCCTCGACACTCGACGCATGAATGACACCCGATATAGTGACCGTTGTTCTTGGTGCGCAATGGGGCGACGAAGGCAAGGGTAAACTGGTCGACATCCTCTCCGCCCAAGTCGACGTCTGCGCACGCTGCGCAGGCGGTAACAACGCTGGTCATACCATCGTCGTTCCAATCGGCCCAGAGAGGATCCCGACCACCTTTGCTTTTCACTTACTCCCGAGCGGTGTGTATGATTCGGATGACGTGATATCGTTTTGATCAGTCATGGAGTAATAATCAATTGCATGTGTAGGCCTCGTCAACCCCAAATGTATTGGACTCATCGGAAACGGCGTAGTGATTCATGTCCCTTCATTCTTTGAAGAGCTCGACGCTCTGGAACGGCAAGGTGAGGGAGAACGTTGTGCTTTAGCACGCTATCTGACTTTATCCAGGCCTCCGATGCTCCGATCGGATACTCGTTTCCGACAGAGCCCATCTCGTCTTCGACTTTCATCAGATCGTCGATGGTTTGAAAGAGGTGGAACTAGGTGGTTCAAGGTCTGTTCGTTCTCATTACTTTACGACCCCAATCTAATGCTGTTACAGCATCGGGACTACCAAGAAGGGCATCGGCCCTGCGTACTCTGGCAAAGCGTCACGTTCCGGTCTCCGTGTACACCATCTGTTTGATCACGACACATTTGCGGAAAAATTCCGCAGAATCGTAGAGGGCCGCTTTAAACGTTATGGAAATTTCGAGTATGATACAGAAGGCGAGATAGAACGGTACAAGGCAGGCATTGTGTGACACTGTGCGACGTAGTTACTGACGAGCTCGTTTCCATACAGCACCTGGCTGAACGATTGAGACCGTTCGTCATAGACAGCGTCGCCTATATTCATGATGCTCTGGCAGCACAGAAAAAGATTCTTGTTGAGGGCGCGAATGCACTCATGCTCGACATCGACTTTGGGACATATCCTTATGTGACATCCTCCTCGACCACGATTGGTGGTGTTTGCACGGGCCTCGGGATCCCTCCAAAGAGGGTTGGAACTACGATAGGGGTCGTCAAGGCATACACCACTCGTGTTGGTGGTGGACCGTTCCCCACCGAACAGCTCAACGTGAGTCGATGCACAAGTTCGCCAGGTCCCTTCTGAGGATGTTGATAGGATATTGGTGTACATCTTCAAGAGGTTGGTCGAGAGTACGGCACGACGACTGGGCGTCGTCGCCGTGCTGGTTGGTTGGATCTCGTTGTCATGAAACATTCTTGCCTTATCAACGGCTACGACACACTGAACTTGACCAAACTGGACATTTTGGAAACTCTTCCCGAGATCAAGGTGGCCGTCAAGTACACCGTCGATGGCAAAACACTTTCCCATTTCCCTGGTACGTGTCATGACATCGTTGAGGAGATGGGTCTAAACTTGGCTGGCAGCTGATCTGGAGGTGTTGTCGAGAGTGGAAGTGATGTACGAGACCCTTCCTGGCTGGCAGGCGCCCATCACGTCTGCGACCAGCTACGACGATCTCCCGGATAACTGCAAGAGATACGTAGAATTTATCGAGAATTATCTAGGTACTCCGATAGAGTGGATCGGTATTGGACCTGAACGGGAGAGCATGTTGAGAAGGGGGGGTCATGTAGTCAATTAGAGAACTAATTGATTGTATTTTCTCACGCCACATAAAGCTGGAAATGTGACTATGTTTGTTCACACCCTTGGTCACTCTCTGTCACGACCTCCGTCACTCCCCTGCCGCCGTAACGACTCCGTCACACCGCCCTCTTCTGAAGAAGAATTCTAAGCCGGGTTGGATATGAATGGGATGGATCCGGTTGTTCACCACAATCCTTCCCAAAGTACTTTGTCGCCCGTCTCGTCCTCGCGCAGACGAGGCTCAAGAGAGAATGAAACACCCGCACAGAGACTGAAAAGGGAGAAAGCAGCAGAAAGGCAACGACGAAAGCGAGAGCGTGACCGTCATGTCAATAACTTGAATGCTGCAATGTCTTACCCACAGCCAGCCGAACCCCCACCTCCCTCACAGCCTCAGCCACCACAGGCGCCCCCTCAAGCCTTTACCGGTCAGGAGCTCTCCCCGGAGGAACTCGCACGCAGGGAACGCGTCCGAGCAGCCGCACGGGAGCGACAGCGCAAACACCGCAGCCTCGTGAAGCAGCGCAAAATGAGGGAACTCGGTCTAGACATGACGAGCGAGATGTTACCTGGCATAGAGGAGGTTCAGTTTCGCGTGAACGGGCAAAACGAGTATCAAGTGTTGTCACACGAAATGGGACATCCGCATCCCATGAACCCACAGGATCCGTCGTTTCCTCAGCCGCCGTTGACGGGTGGGCAGAGTTTTGCGTCGACGTTGCTGTTGTCGTTTTCGTGTACCCCACTGTTAAAGCAGCAATTGCTCCGGACGTTATCCATAACGAGCGAGGATCTCGCTTCGCTGGAGCCCATCATCGCAGATGCGTTCGACCAGTGGGATCATCAGGTATGTCGCTCGCTTTCGGAGCGCGTCATGTACTCAATACGCGTCTTTGTAGCGGCGTATGCACTTTGCACAACAAGCTGCTGCGGCAAAGGCTGCGGATGGGTCAATGGCCGGACCGTCCGCACCCCCTTTTCCAGATATAAACGACCCTTCGGCCAATGGTTTTAGTGAGCAACCGCCACCCCACGCCAGTGATTTCCGCGCGCGTTTTCACCGTTCGCTCGTCGCACCTTCCCCTTTTCGAAATTTCAATCCCGCAGATTCGACCACGGCGACGACGTCTACGCCGACGTCCACTCCAGGGTCTGGTCCGCCATCCGATCCGATTGATCCGCATTTGAGTGGTGTGGTGATCGCGACTGGAGATGGGCGACAAAAGGTGACTGCGGACCCTGACACGGAAAGTGTCGTTGGACGCCTCGAACGACCGTAGCTGCACTAGAAATCCCCACACTTCCATTCTCCACTTTCACTTGGTCCAAGTTCATCTTCCGTTTTCATGCTCCCAACGTCACACACACGTGTAAATTAATTCTTCCCCTCACACTCATTCTCGCTTCTTTCTTCTTTTCCGCAGGACACACTTGCGTTGGTTAATAATGTTTGTGACTCGGCAACACTTTACGATGTGCGTACATTTACTTGATCGCAGGCCGCTTTATATCATTGCTATCGCCGTATGCCTTGTGAATCGTATTGCGATGCCATTAACACGACGTCCTTCATATCATGATACGAGCTGGGTATTTACCGCCGCGAGTGAGCAGAGAAAAGTCTCAGACGATAGATATTGAGGTTGCCAGACAGCCTTGTCTTAATTTCGACTTACAATTGGGAGGCAGAACACAAGGCAGATCTAGTTCTTCATGAAGAAGCTCTACCACCAAGGGATGCGTTCATTTGAAGCGGAGATGGAATATCTCGCACACACCATAGGCAGCGTCGCCAAAGCTGGCATCAACTCGTTCAAGTTTTCCTTCATCCCTTTGCGCGTTTCTTGACGACCATGGCTTTGAGTTTTATCGGGTATGTCCTCTTTTTCTTTTCTTTCTACAATTTATGCTGTCGCTGAGGACGTTTACAGAAAACCTATATCGCTCATCTCTCATTCTGATGTTCGATACCGGGGCATTCTCGCTGGCATTGATCCAGTTGCCTCGACGATCCAGCTTTCGAATGGTAGGCGTCTGTTCCCTTTTTGCTTCAAACGCCCTCCTGATTTGTGCCATCTGTAGTATTCTCTATGGGCACCGAGTCGCGAAAGTGAGTCCCATTTACGTTTTTGTCACCTTGCCCGTAAAAAAAAAGATGAATCATGACGGATGTAAAAAAATGAGCCTACGCTCGTACGTCCGAGAGCGCATTTACTCGTGTGGATTATTCCGTTGCCTTCCTGCTGACAATACCATCCCTCCACATGCGGTCACATACAATGCTAATTACGTGTGACAGACCTCCCACCGAGTTTATCCCGCCGGTTCAAGAACCGTACCAATACATCATCTTTCGCGCTTCTGAAGTGAAGGACCTCGCTGTTGATGAACCCCCGCCTCGTCGTAGCGTGCACGATGATCCTGCCGTGCTTGGGGTGCGTGTCTCTTTTATTCACTTGTATTGGGCCACGCCATGTGTGATGAAGTATTACGGATGTAAAAAGGAGTCCAGTGACTCGTGTATCCGAGAGCGCATAAAACTCGTGTGGATACTTCCGTTGCCTTCCTTCTGACATGTTCCTCCCGACCTATACCTCCTGGCAGACATGCTGACGTGTGGCGCCAGGCATCCGCACCTGGGATGGCACCACCCCAGTATCCGCCATATAGTTCTCCATACCAGCAACAAGCGGTCGTCCAGCCAGCACCTCCGCAACAACCGCCACCTGTGCCGTACCCACAGCAGCCACACATTGTTCCAGAAGTACCTCAACCACCACAAGTCTCGGTTGTTCCTCCGAGTGATGTCCCAAGCACGAGTGCCAATGGCCGCCGCCCTACCAACTCTGTACAAACGGCTGCCGCATCCCTCGAGTCTGTTGAGCGTGCGATCGGGGACTTGCGTGGGACGAACGGACCCATTGGCAGAGGGGGCCGTCGTGGACATCACGGCCATGGACCAACCGTCAAGGGAAGTGAACTCAAAGTACCGACGACAGATTTCGATTTCCAGAGTTCCAATGCACGTTTTGACAAGTCTGCCATCGTGCCCAAGAAGAGCAAGGACACCTCGGAAGGCGAAGCTGTGACATCCGAGGGAGGGGCAGATACGCCGAGCAAGGAGGAAGACGAAAAAGAACGGGCGTATAACCCACAAAAGTCGTTTTTTGATTCGTTGTCGTCGTCAACGCAGGCTGCACCGCCGCCGTCGAGGGGAGGCAATGGACGACGGGGTGGGGGTGGACGGAATCGGAGAGAGGAGGAGCGTGAGAAGAATGTGGCGACGTTCGGGGAGCCTGGAGGTGTTGGGTTGATGGGGCCAGGTGCGTATGTGGGTGGGTGGGGAGGGTACGGTAGGAGGGGTGGACGACCACGTCGGGGTGCCCCTGCCATGGGTGGCCGCTAGTCCTTTTTTTTTCTTCTGCCAAAGCAAAGTGGGGTGTCGTATTCCTAGGTGCATGGGTTTCCTTTCTTCTAATGTCTGCCATTCGTGCTTGTATCCCATCATTTGATCGATCGTCGATCGAGTATTTCGATATCTGAATCCTTATTCGTTCTCTGGAAGCCCTCACGTACTTTACTTGTAAGAGCTTCTTTCCAACAAATTGGTCACTGTTACGACTTTCTATGCAAAGGGACCATGCCGACGTTGTACAAGGCAGCTGCCCTCGTCTATGCTGTCGGAAGGAGGGGAGTATCACGCACACGAGATCGTCGTTTGTGCCCATATAGATCCCAAAACCCGCATAAACTAGTGCCTTCAGATCTAGGGGAACGATGCCGCTGAACGATATGACGCGAACAGTGCAGTCTTTCTCTCATCGTCCGCATCATTGTCGATCCAGAAAGCAGTTCATGAGCTACCCCCGTGCTGTTTTGAGCAATGTATTGGCAGTAAATCGTGTAGGGGTTGAATATGTTCCCCTGAGACACGGAGAAACTCGTGCGCTACTCGAATAAATCGGTCCGCCCGAACTGTGCCGATATGGCAGCGACGGGCTTGCCCTCAAAATCAAACACATCCCCGCCTTTGTACGCCACGAGATCCTGAGGCATGTCTACCGTGATACCTAGCGCTCTCTCGACGTTGACAGTGGCAAGCGCGAGCGCTGTCGTCCGATCGATGGTGCCATTCGAAGCGAGGGCGAGCTGCGAGTAGGCATCCACGTATGTTACACGTGTCATACGCCATGTTAGTCAAATCTGCTGTTACGAGATACAAGTAGAGCTGCATTGACTTACCCGAGCGACTTCCCAACGCAGGTTGCGCGCCTCGAATCCGTCTAATAGACCTACACCTACCTGGACGCCTGCCGCCAACAACACAGAGACGAGCGAGTTGGCTGTGAGCGGTGGTCCAGCGAGGCTGTGGGTCGCATTTCAGATCCCATTGCTAAAGAGAAGAGCGAAAGATGTCGAAAACGGACGAAAACGCTTACAATCTGTGTTGATCCCATGTACTCGGGAAAGGTTTCGGTTGAGTGACAATGACGTTCACGCCAGCGTGCGCGATATCCGATGCGATGAGATGAGACTCGATCGCACCGGCAAAGGTCATCTTCAGTGTTTTGCCCGACTGTGTCTCGTATTCTCGCTTCAGGCGTAACAGGGACGTCATGATATCTGCGCTATTTACATCGACGACCAGGGTTGCGGTACCCTAAGCAAGCATACATGCTGATCAACCAAACATTGCGACAACAGGAAAGAACGAGGCAACCTACAGCACGGACACGAGACAACATCGCGTCGCTGCCTTTGCCAAGTAACATGGCACGCAAGGCGGCGATCTGCGTGCTGACGCTCTGTGCATTATTCTTCGTGATCGCAACATGCACAGCAACGTCGCTCTGGATGGATCCATTACTAAGGACGTTGGGCGCACCTAACGAGAACGCCGTAGACAAGCCTCGGACGAAGGATCCTGAAGGAGTTGTCACACCGGTAGTCACACCCCCTCTATATGCTAGTCTGAAGATGTTTAAAGCCGTGGTCAACAACACCTTCTGTGCGGTGGATACACAGCGCAGACTCACAGCGTGTCTCGACCTCCAAATTGCAGACCATCGATGGCCCTTATAAGGCTGTCTCCGAGAACAGCAGGTGGGTCGCTAACAAGAGGGCTGAATACGGTACCATCGGTTGTGCTGGGTTCGAGCCGGATCTCGGCCAGACCAAGGGATGGACCATAGATGGTTAGACCGGGGACGATAGCGCCTCCCTCGAGATTGACGACCTCAGCGTGTTTGTCGCCACTCAAGTATTCGAGGCACGCGCCGGAGCACACGACTCTACCGTCGTGGACGATAACGTTTTCCGGACGCTCCTGGACAGAAATTTCGTCCCTTGACCTCACGTCGAGACTGCTGACGTTGGTGAAAATGGTGCGATGGGCGGAACGAGGCTCAAGGGGAGGAAGGCCTTCGTATACGAGCGCATCTGCTGCCTCCTCGTTAAAGTCTGGTGTGTTGGGCGGAGACTGGAATGTAGATGGTTTTACCGACACCTCGGGAGCCTTGAGCTGTGAAATGCCATCGATAAAAACTTGTTTGGGCGTAGCAGCGAGGCTCAGTGGATGCGAATCCCATATAACAACATCTGTGCGTTCCGTGAGTCTTAAGCACAGCACGAGACGTGTCTGCTCCTACCGGCATCATAGCCTATTGGTGACGATGATTATAATCAAACATACAGTGAGAGAAGTAAATACCTTCTTCAATGCGACCAATTCGGTGACCAAGACCCATGGCGTCCGCGGGGGCGGCAGTTATAGATAATAGGGCGAGGTTCGTTGGGAGACCAAAGTAATGAGCTTGTGCCGCTTCATGAATGAGGTAGCGACTGTTGATGACGGGATGGTCCGACTGTGACATCGTCAGTTACAATTTCGAGTAGTCTGGATCGAGAGGACTAGCTTTCATAACGACGGGAAGACCATCGAAGGCTAGGACACGAGGGGCGAATTCTGAACCTCGGTAGGCCTCGCGCTTTTTCCTATGTAAGTTGTGAATGACCAGAAAACCGACCAATTCGAAGTACAGACCTAAAGTTGGTAGCAAAGAGGGCTATCGAAGGGACGCCGCCCTAGTAGTACGAGTTATCGGTCAGTATTACAGGTCGAAACCTTGATGAGAAAAAACATACCCATGTTTTCTTAAGTAGATCCGGGACCAAGTAAGTCTCTCCAGCATGATGGAATGAGGCAACAGGGAATTTGAATTCATTAGAGAGCTGTCGAATGGACCCATTTAATGTTGCACCACTACTCCGAACATGGGGACATACTCTGACAATGCCATCCAAATCCACGGCCTGCAAAGGACATTCAACACCTATATCTTATACATGATAGTCTGTAGATGCGTACCTCATAGCAATGCACGGCAAGTTTCACTCTACCTCTGAGTACATCAACCAAGGCCTCCCATTGGAGGTCCTCTGGAAAAGTTGAGTCTCCAAGTTCTTGCCAAGCACCTGCCTCGGCCTTTGCACAGAAAGTGTCTTGCTGGTCACGAATCTTACGTGCAGTGTCGTATGCTTGCCTGAAATTCCAACCTGTGTCCATGCGGGAGATGGAATAGACGCGCGAGGGGTTTTCACCTGTGTTTGATCCAGCATCAGTCACTATCTCCCACTAGCCACATATCGTGACTGACCACAAGCGTGTCTGTTGAGTATTAGGTCAACCTTCCAGAAGTCACGCGACGAACAACTCACTTCATATGCCTCCATCTAGGGGGCAGGTTGTGGTCAAAATGTGATCCGTTGAGAGTATACGGAGGTTCCACAAGCATTGACGAGGGAGAGCGCTCCGTCGTTTCTCGTAACTTGATGATGAACGCCTGTCCACCTAACCAAAAAAGAAAACGAATGACATCCCGGAAATCAAGTGGCACATCGCTAGATCATACCAATGTCATTTGCGCTCCCAGGGAGGATTTGAGCGGTTGTGATGCCGCCAGAACGTGCCAACTCATAACCGTCATCGTGTGTATTTAAACCGTCGAGACTGCGCAGCCAAGGTAGAATAGGTGCTTTCACGGAGTTTGTATCATCTGCACTTGTTGGGTTGTGAACAAACGAAGTACCAAGCAGGTAAATAGAAAAAGAAGATACCCCATCCATTGCTCCCCCCCAATACATAGTATGTACTTACAAGTATGTAATGTCCGACATAGGGCCCCGCCCTACTGGACAATAAACACGGAAAAAAAAAAAAAAAGCAGGTAAATGAAATGACTTACCATCGAGTGCTGGTGCGCTTCCAACTCCAAGGTGTGAGTGAAGATCGACGACACCAGGCGTGACCCATGCGCCATTCGCGTCCACGACTTCGATATCAAGGCCTCTGACAAGGCTGGGAGCGACGGATCCCACTGCTCTGATCAAACCTTTGAGCAATAACAGATCGCCCTGAATAACCTCAGTCCCATTGTATTCAGACGTCCATATCGTCGCATTCCTGATCAGTGTCGGTTTCGCGTCAGGGGAAAAACGATCAGAAACCGAGCGAGCGTGAAAGTTCGCTGGAGGGCCAGCTGGCGTCTTGATGTATTTACATTGGCTGAGGACATCCGCACGTCTCGCCAATTCCTCGCTGGAAAGGTGGGATCTGAGCCAGGTTTGTGTCGAAATGTACAGGACCGAGACGACAGCTATGAGCGTGTACAGTCGGAACCAACCTGACGGTCGTCCAGAGGAGACATGAGCACGACCCACCCATGCGTAATTCTCCATCTTGTCGCCTCTTGGTCTCTTGGGACAGGTCACAAGGTGTGGGTCCCAACTTGTGAGTTCAATTGTGCATAGCCGCTCAGAATTTTCCAAGTCCAAACGCCATAATAAGCGCGACCATCCTCCTTCGACCACAGTGACCTTGTCTGCCTAACAGAAAACTATAGTAGCTGTCGGTTGTACTCCAAAGTACCGAAGTCCCAGGAAAAGTGGAATAGTGCCGACACGATCGTTATCGATTTGGATTTCGCCCAGGGTTCTCTGGAAGTCTCGACTCTCCGTTGATGCATCACGCACTCTACATAGAAGAGATCCTTCTCAATATCTTCGGTTACTGCCATACTATCGTGCGCCGTTGGCCCCCACGCCCAACAAGACGGCAGCGTTGGTATGCAAATGTTCATCTCGCCGCACTAGCAAGGACATGCAGAACATTCAAAGAGCCGGCGTTAAATATGATTTGGGCCGAATTGAATGACTTGACACCTCTGGTGCGATGTCTTCCTGAAGAATCATGGATAAAATCGGAGGGTGTAAGGTCATCTACGTTCTACATGCTACGATGGATGCTGATGAAGTTTTGTGCAGGTCTACTCACTCAAAAAGTGTCTCGGGCAGACCGAATGGGATATTATTCTGGGTTATGCACACCGTGTGCGAGCTCTCCCTCGCCTGCGTGGTTCACTATGTTTGGCCGGAGATTGTATCGAAGCTCTCTCGAATCCACCACCCTCTACCGAATCGATTTTTCCCAACCTTCGCAGTATCGGGCTACACGAACCCAGCGCGACAGTTGCTCCCTTCGTGCGACACCTCGCAAATCCCAGACTAACAGATATATCGTTTGAGCGTGCGGAGAAGCTTGGCGCCGCTGTCGACAGTTTTGGGGACGGTTGTCCAATCGTGACGGACTTCTGCGTGTCGCAGTGGGCCCACGCTGACACAATCTCGGGCCTCATTTGTCACTGGCTAAACCTCCGTTCTGTGGAATGCTACAACGTTGGTCTAAACGTTGACGCTCTTTTTCATCTCTCTGGCTCGCGTAACCTGCTTTCCATGGCCTTCAAGGTGCATGATGCGGTAGTCGATAAAATTCATGCTACCCAATCCTCTACCTCCACGCTAACCTTCTCGGCGCTCCACGATCTTGACCTTACTTCTGGTTCTTTGACCCCCATCTGGAGGCTTCTCCGTCATTTCCGCTTTCCGGTCATTCATGACCTTTCTGTTGGTCTTTATGCTCGTCCTACTACGCCAAATCTCATGTCGTTTTTCGTGGCCCTCCAAGAAGTCTGCACACATGACTCCCTGAACAACCTCTTACTCCGTGTCTACCACGAGTCGAATGGTATACCTTCGGAAAATTCACCTCCGTACTACATCACCTTCGCTCGTCTTCTTCCGTTAACTGTTTTTGTGAACATCAAATCTATCACGCTCGACATTCCTTGCGGCGCCGATTTGAACGAGCGCGAGTTGTTGTGTTTAGCATCTTCGTGGCCCCATTTGGAAAATCTCGAGGTGGGCGGGGACTATGACTGGACAGCTTCGAGCGCCATCACTCCTGGGGGATTCCTACAACTGCTGGAAAGATGCAGGTCGCTCCGAGTGCTCTATTTCATGTTTGATACCCGTGGCTACACTGAGATCCCTCAAGGACATCCTTGGCATGGTTTAACCATGCCCAAGGACACATTCATTCACCTCCTTAACTCCCCCATCGAGGAAGAGTCTATCGAGGCGCTCGGCGTTTTCTTTCATGTCGCACCGTACCCCGATTTTAGCCTGACTACCCACTGGAACAATTCCTATTTCAAAGGCAGCGAACGACCTCGGGAGCTTTGTGGTCTGTATTATGATCGCTGGGTGGCTGCCCGCTCACTTGCTCGTGATCTTTGGGAGGAGAGGAGGGACCTGAGGCACTCCTTGGAGGCTCGATCCACACAGTGCCACTCACATTGATGCATATGATTTTGGGTGCGCTGGTCAGGATTACATTAGGGATCGTTCTCTGATGAGACGGTGACTCCACCATTCGTCCTTGTCTGACCAAAACCTTACGAACTGTGGCCTATTACACACACTGATCCAGATATGACTATATAAAGGATATCTCATTTCCTGCATGAGAATCGGGCCGATCGGCATTCTGACAAGCGCATTGGAATGGGCATTGGTCGTTAATGAACCTTTTCTAGCTGTCCTGCTGTGCTAGAGTACACGCGCGCGCCTGGCGACCCAACAATTCCACATCAGCTACAAATGTGTATGTAGACTGGAAACTCCGTCTGATTCGCTTCTCAGACTTACCCATGATACCCTTTAGACTGCTCTCAGGACAGGCTCAGGTCTGTTTCGTTCTGTTCACCAGCCTCGCTCTTGCTGCGCTTCAAAATGTGACTGTCGATGATGCCTTTTTGACTGGCTCCGTGGTACCCCAATATTTGCCCTCCAACTCAGCGTGGAATATAGGCAATAATTGTTCAGTGTCTCGTTAGGCCAAATCCATCGCTGGCATATAACGGCACATGGCACGATGCTACCTTATTTCCTGGTAACGGTATTTCACAAGAGATCGAATTTACTTTTACAAGTACGTTATCCGATCTCTCAAAGTTCACTTGCCTTGATGTGTATTTGCCACGGCAGCAAGTGCTCTGTACATATTCTTCATCATTTCAAACAACATCACTGGTGCTACAATGTATACAGCTGTCGACTTCTTGCTGGACAGCGTCCCCGTGAGCATGTACGTACACCCTCCAGCAACAACAAACATCACTTTCCTGTACAACGTACCTGTTTATATCAACGAGTCGTTGGCTTCCGGCGAACACACTATGTTGATACAACCCGGCAGTTCAGGGAACCAAGTGTTGATGATGTTCGATTATTTGATTTACATGTGTGTCCTCCGTCTCGTCCTGCGGCAGGCAGTCCTCATGGATGTTCCGTTAGCGTGGATGCATCGAGTTCTGTCTCACCATCAACCTCACCAATGTCTACCTCACCACCGTCACCAACTTCGTCCGGAACTCAAGGAACACCTTCAGGACAAAATATTGGCGCTATTGTTGGTGGTACAGTGGGCGGCGTCGCTGCCCTTGTACTCATTGCTGCCTCCCTATTATGTTATCGGAGATATACGAGATCCGCTACGGGTGGGCCCCCGGCGGAAAATGGGGCTGTGGTGGATCCATTTTTTTCATCTCGTGAAGTCGCCCCGACATCTCTCATAGGCACGACATCATCAACCCACCTAATGGGGTCCCCTTTTTCCAAGGTGAGCATGCCAACTTGCCGTTCCATTTGAGAATTCAACTTTTGTGTTAGGCCGCGTTAAGAACGGGTCCATCCACTATGACTCTGCAACCGTCGATTCCGCCTGCCCCCACCAGTGGCACCACGTCCTCCTCATCTGATGCTCGACCTAGTAATAATCCTGATCTTCATGAACAGGTTGAACTGCTAAGGGGTGAAGTGGCTCGTCTCCGCAACCTGCGCGATCTGGACTAGAATACTGTTGAGTTGCGATCGGAGGTACCCCCTGAATACTCGTAAGGCCAGGGGTGGACAATTCAATTACTTTACGGATTCTGCACAACATTCCTTGTCATAAATATGTACTGTTGTTCATTGCATGGATTCAAATCCAAGCTTGAGTGACAGCAGTTTTTGGTCCATTATAATAGCTCAATCGGTAATTCGGGACACTTGGTAAATAAAATACGCCAAAGATGTAGGGAAAAAAGCCCAGCACTGACCGCCACACAAAGCATGAACCCTGTCTTCTTGGGGGATGGAAAAGGGCCCCGGGTAAAGGGATTGTACGCGAACAAACAACGACTCGGAACGGATGAAACATTACAGGTTCCGAGTAGACAAACCTGTACGAATAACAACCATGGTTGCCAACATCGGTCTGCTAAATGGTGTTTTATGTAAAGACCCACCGAAAATCCACTACTAACTATCCAATATTGGTTTGCAGCGGTGATGGGGTCACGCAACGTTGGCAACACTTCCACCTTCTTCCCGCAGGACAAATGGAATCATCTCTCGCACGGGCTTCGAATTGGCGCCATACGCTAGTGTTCCAGGAGATTTGCACTCGGTTTTCTTGACAACTAGGGATTGGCCCGGGTAAACCCTCGGGTATCCAGACCCTTACCCGCACCCACACCCGGTGAATACC
>QFEM01005438.1:0-15041 GCA_003316205.1 Boletus bicolor
ACCACGTTTGAGCCACAGCTCATCCTGCAGTTCATCGAGATAGAGTGATCTGCAATGATCCAAAAGAGCAGTAATAAAAGCAAGGTCAGCTTGACTGAGAGTGTTAAAGCAATGCATGTAATGGCAGAGCCATGCATAGGATGACATACCTGAGGTGCCTAGCTTAATGGAATGGGTGCTGGTTCGAGATCAAGATCAATTGTAACTCAGCACAGCTGAGTTTGTATCTAAATACAATGAGTGTGTGAACTATTATACATATAAAGTATTACTATGTTCAACACTCCCCCTTGTCTGATATACCATAGTAAATCTAGACATATGGTAAATATTCAATTGCTCAATCAATAGGAAAGGCGAGATTACGAAATTCCAAACCAAGCTGTGATCTGAATTTCTCGAACTTGACATATCTGAGGTTCTTGGTGAACATATCTGCAGGGTTGTCATTCCCGGGGATATAAAATAGACTGACTTGTTTAAAGGTCATCACAGCGTCACGAACAAAATGATATTTAGTCATAATGTGCTTAGATTGTTTTTCGGTGACAGGATTTTCAGCTATAAATAGCAATCCTTGATTGTCACCACAGATGGGAATGGGTTTGAGGTTATACCCAATTTCCTTGAACATCTGTTTAATCCATACGACTTGGTGAGAACAATTGCTCAAAGCCATATATTCTGCTTCAGTAGAAGACAGAGCAGTGGTTTTTTGTAAGTGTGAGTTCCACAAAAACACTCCATTCACTAATTTCAGGTAATAACCTGTTTGTGAGTGACCGGTAATTTTATCTTGACCCCAGTCAGAGTCAATACAGGCAATAATGCCTTTGCCAGAATCGCCATCATATACTAGCAAATAATCACTAGTGCCAACTAGGTAGCAGCAAATATACAGAGCTTTCTCAAGATGCTCCTGAGATGGGTTGGCAGATTGACGGGCGAGTTGTGTCACAGCATATGAGATATCAGGCCGCGTGCCAATCATGAGATATAATAATGATCCAATAACTGTTTGGAACTGAGTACAAAGCTCTGGGTTCACTGGACCATCATTCTTCGTTGGGTAGTATCCCTGCAGTAGAGATGTGCGTACTGGCTTTGCGTTGATCATTCCACAGTGTTCCAACACTTTGTTGAGGTAACTCCGGTGGTCTATTATTATGTGGTGACCTTCTCGATGGATGTTCATTTGGAGGAATTCAGCTGGTTCCCCGAGATCACGACATTCCCACTTTTTCATAAAAGTGGCTTTAAGTCTTTCAACCAGGCTCTTTGAGGGACCACAAAAGATTGCATCGTTGACATATATTATAGCAAGTACTATATTGCTTCCTTGCTTGTACACAAACAGACTGGCGTCGGTTCTGAGCTGTTCAAATCCTAATTCCTTCATGGAAGCATCAAGCGCACGCCACCATGTAATACTGGCTTGTTTAAGACCGTATATGGTGCATAGAAGTTTGAGTACTTTGCCTTTTAGATTAGAGGGGGCATACCCTTTTGGAAACTCCATGTAGAGCTCTTCTTCCAGAATGCCATATAAATAGGCAGATCGGACATCAAGTCCTGAAAGGTGCCAGCCATTAATGGCGGCTAGGGCAAACATACATCGCACCATTTCAAATCGCACAACAGGCAAGAATATTTGGTCATAATCTAATCCTTCGACCTGAGAGAAACCTTTCGCTACTAATCATGTGTGTTTCCGGCCATCAGACTTGACATCAAAGACCCATCAATTTTTGATAACTTTTCAATTACCAGGGTGATTGACTATTTCCCATACCTTATGTTGCTTGAGCATTTCTAGCTCAGTGTCACAGGCCTTCCGCCATGCAGATTGTTCTGCTGCAGGTAATTTATTTATGTCCCAAAGGGACCATTCCCAATAATTGGGAGTATTGGATGACTGCACAAATGGTATTGCATGAGAACAGAGAAAGTTGATGAGAGCTTCTCCCCCTTCACTGGTGATCCGCTCAACATCGTCCTCAGAAGGTGTAGGCGATGGAGGCAGGCTGCCAGGGACAATAGAAGTGTCTGGTGCTTTTTCCTTTTCTTTCTCCTCACCAACTAATTTCTTCCATGTGGAAGCCTTTTTGATGTCCTTGACTTGCTCCATAGGGTGGCGTCATTTGCCATAAACATTTCCAAGTTGGGTAGGGGGGCAACAAATTTGCTCACAACAAGGAGGTAGAGCTGGAGGGCCAGCAGGAGGTGGTTGAGGGGCATGAGGAGGTGTGACAGGAGGTGGTGGTGGAGTAAGGTCGTGAACTGGTGTATGGGGTTGCTCAGGTTGTGAAAGCGGTGGGACCGGCGCTGGGTCATCGTCCTCTGACTCCGAAGGGTCTGAGGGGTGTTCCTCTGTAGAGTGTGGTTTTTTGGGAGCATGACTGATGGGCTTATGAGGCCTAGCTCCTGAGCATCTGGGAAACAGATTCTCATCAAATACGGCATAGGCAGATGTATGGAGAGAGTTATTTGGTCGCATGAACAAGTAGTTCTGCGAACTCCCAGCTGCTACACCGATGTAAACCATTAGCTGCGATTTGGGCTGCAGCTTGCCCTTTCATGTCTCATTGGGAAGATGCACATAGGCACCACATCCAAATACCCTAAGGTGTGAAACTGAAGGTTTCTCCCCCTTGAGTAGTTCATGGGGAGTATGCCATTGAAGTTTATTCATAGGCATGATATTGTATATATGAGCGGTGTGTAAAATTGTGAACTCCCAGTAGGATTTGGGTAAACAAGCATGAAGACACATTGATTGTGCCTTATCCATTAAAGTGTGAATTAATCGCTCAGTGTGACCATTTTGTTGGTGCGCGTATGGGGCGGACTGATGAATATGAATACCATTATCTCACAAATAATCAATGAATGCCTTAGAGGTAAATTCCCCTCTGGCATCGGATTTAAAGCCTTTGATATTAGCATTGTATTGGGTGCGGATGTATGAAAAGAATTGTTTAACAGCCTTTAAAGCCTGATCCTTGGATCACAAACATGTAATCCATGCCATGGAAGTGTTATGACTTTCTATTTCTTTCCTTTCTTTTCTACATTTGCTACGCTTACTCAGTCTCCTTGTACTACCAACGCCTGGCATACATATCCTTCATGCGCTCACTCGCCCATTGGACCACGCTCATGTCCTTAAACTGACTGCAACTCTGGTCATTGGACGGATACCAGCTAACAGTCTCCTTTGACTCGTCTACAGCCTCTGTTAGCTAGAGGTCGCACTCCCTTCGTTTACATATGGACATTTGCTTTCTTTCCTTTCTCCACCCTCAGCTTCCCCCTATTCCATACCAAAGGTGCCTTCCACTTGTCTCACAACTTCCTTCATTATCCCACAATAGCCAGGCATGTGTTTTGACCATTCCATACACGTGTCCACGCTTCTCTTCTTTTACGCTACGATTCCTTAGCTTAGACCTCCTTTCGAGTACCCTTGTATCTCGTCCTGTGCTAAGGCAATCCACGCCTTTATCCTTCGTCCTAAGTCTCCGGTCTACTATTAAGTGACCGCTCCTTGTTCTTCCTTCACAAAGGAACCCTTGTCAGCCTACAGGTATCTACCCTAGTCGAACCTCTGCGTCGTCACTCTCCAAGCGACTCCTTGTCCCCATACTAAGGAATCCCCTTGAGTACTCCCTTGTGCACTTGTAGGAAAACCCCAAGTGCTAACTGCATCATCGCCCCTAAGCGACATCCTTGTTCAGCGAAAGGCCCCATTATGATAGCCTCCCGGCCGTCGTAACAGGAAGTATAGTCATCGTAAAAGATGATGGCATATTTATATTTGTGATAGGACTTGACCTCAAAAGATTTAAGGTCAGAATGAATCAACTCAAATGGTGCAGTTGCCCTTCGCTCAGAATGAGGAAACATCTTATTGGGTTGTTTGCCTAATTGGCATCCAGGACAAATCTTATCATTTTTGGGTACTTCAACGTCCGGGAAGTCCTTTAAATGCTTTCACGTAGCTTTGAGTATGTCCTTGGAAGGATGTCCCATGCAGCGATGTAGGAGATCATAGTCCACAAAGGCCATGATAATTTTGGCATATGGATTGATGGAGGGCATGCGGATCCAGAACATGGTATTGGCGCCATGAGAGTGGAAGGACAAAATAGTCCTCTTGGCACATTTGTCAATAAAATTGATGCAACCTGGATAGGCCGCAATGGTGATGCAATGGTCCTTGAGCAGAGTGCCCATAGATATGAGCTTGAGGTTGCACTGAGGCATATACACCACCAGCGATAAACGCACAGGGTGCCCTTCAAAATCAATAATGACGGTGCCTTCACCTAATATTGGTGCCTTGCCATTCACAGTTTGCGAGAATCTTGGCTGTTTGTACTCAGCGTATTCGATGAAGTCCTGTAAATTAAAAGTAAAATGAGCCGAAGCTCCTGAATCGAGTAGCCAGGTGTCTGGAGGCGGACCATGATGGTCATGTTCACATTCTTTGCCTTTGCTCAAGGACTTATTACAGTCATCACACTGTGCAGAAGGGTAACAAGGTAGTATTTTTCGTTCACTACCTACTACAGATAAACAAGTATACAACATGTTTTTCTGTGGTGAAGAGAATCGCACATCAGCATCTGAGTTGGCTAAGTGAGAATCGACTAACTGTAAGATTTCGCCCCTATCTCCAGGTCTTATCCGTTATTCGACTGCTACCTTAGCTAAGTCATGGCACCCTTAGCTAACTCTTCACCGCCACAGTCTATTTATTGTTACGTTTCCCTTCCCACTGTCGTTACTCGTTACTCATCGGCAAGCCCCGATACCACGTTCCTTACCCTATACCCATTTCTCCCTTATGCCTCCCCTTTATTCCTCTATGTTTCCCCTTTGTTTCCTTCTTGTTTCTCCTTCGGACCGTCATCGCTGACCTCTCTTTATGGTCATCTCCTAAATTCCGATCTTAGATCCCAGAGATCCGATCTCGATTTGTTTCCCCATCATCCAGATCTCTTTCCCTTTTGTACCTCTATTTAAGTACCGTTTCACATGCATCGGCGATCTACCCCGATAGCATCTCTCTTCTTTTGTTTCTTCTTTATTTAGCTTCCCCTTCACCCCGCGCTCCAGAGCTATGATGTCATAGATGACATCACATTAGGTAATACTTCTAGCACATTCTATGGGCCTGCCCTTAACTAGTGGTAGTCCATATATAAGCCGGTAGTTTACTTGTTGTAGCCTAGTTTTGGAATTCTCATCGTTTACCCTTGAACTTGTGGTTAAGCCCACGTCTTGCCCACTATAGTACTTGGCTTGTCTTGCCTTGTACTCTCGCTCTTCTTGTTTGTGTTGTTCGCTGTTGATTATTAGGTGCATTGCCTTTTGGTTAGTTAAGGGCCTAACACTAACCATTGTTCAAAGGAGAACCCAAAGTCTCCTGCATCTCCCAAGTACTCGCCATAGTACTCTTCCCTGAGAGAGATTGTGTCTTCATCATCAATATCCATCCAGGCCTTTTGGACACTGTTGGAGAGATCCTCGAGACATTCCTCTAGAGGGATCTTGCTTGGTCCGATGAGGGACAGATGGGTGATGAATTGATCGAGCTGTTTGAAGCCTGATTCGCCATAGTTAGATACTCCTATGCGACTAGCCAGGTTGTCATGGAAGAAAGGGGATATGCTATGTTCCCTTGGAGGGGTGATGGAATTGCCGATGAGTGAATTGTTGATTGTGGGAGTAGCGATGGCAGGTGCTGATGTAGGCTGCCAGGGTACAGGGGTAAGGAGATGGTGGTTAGCCACCAGGTCCAGAGTGCATATTGTTTTGCATGTGGGTGTCATGCCTAAGCAATGTGCCAGGGAGATTGCATTCTGTGTGTGCAGAAATGTGGGAGGACCGTATGACATCGCACCAGTAGTATGGGTGAGTTGGCGAGGATCGACGGTGGTGGAATAGGTGGGTTCGCCGGCAGGAGAGAGGATGTTGGCAGTGGAGAAGACAAAGGATGCAGTGGCAGATTCATCTGCAAGGTGGGCTTCTTTGCATTGCTTCTGCTTGTCCTGGCCAGCCTGAGAGCACTTTCCATGCTTCTTCTTGTTCTTTCCTTGCTGGGCGTTCCCTTGACCTTGTGACTGCTGTTGCTGCGAGCTGCCCTGCTGCTGCTGTGAAAATTGGGGATCTCCTCCTTTCTGCTTTACAGCGGAAACCTTGTGCGCTTGTGCACCAGCGGCAGGCTGTCCACATCAAGACAAGTGTTGCTGCCAGGCAGCGACAACGAGTTTCTCCAGCTCCATTACTGAAGTGGTTCCGGTTTCCTTGCTTTTTCCTTTACTGGTTGCGGTATCCCCCAAAGATGCCTAATTCATCATGGTGGAGAGTATGTCCATGTACCGTGGAATCTTTGAGAGGACCAGCATCATCTGGATCTTCTGGTCGATCAGATACTTTAACTCATCAAGTTGCACAAACTGAGCGCAGATCTTGGAGAAAGTGGGAGTAGGGTGGGAGTTCTCCGGAATGGTGAGGTTGAGGAGGGTGCAGAACTCTGCAAAAGCAGAGGCAATGGAGGGAGTAGCAAAATTGGAGTTGAGGTTGTTTGGGTACCTGGACACAATATGATGCTCCATTTTGAGGCAAATGAAGCCAGTGGCCTTGTCGTCCTTCTCATTCCAGGCCTCGATGGCAGTGGAGTTGTTGACTATGATGTTAACGCCTTTCTTATCCCAAACATGATTGGGGCATTTGGTTCGGAAGACTGTCCAGATGCCTTGAGAACGAAGGAATGTGTCCATGTCGACATGCCAGCATTGGTAGTTGGTGCCGTTGAAATGAGGGAGGTCTTTAAAAGTGTTGGACATTTTTGAGGATAGAGGTTCTGGGATGCAAAGACATCAGTACTATACCATAATCGAAAGAAAATGGGGGCGAAGTAAATCACTCATTCCTGAATGCTTTCAGAGCCCTGTCACCAAAATGACATAGTCTCCCCCTGGAATATCCAGGTGACATTTTTACACTAAAGTGCATCAGAGGCAGTCTAGCGTAAGAACACATAGATGTGTCAACGTTTGAACCCACTCGGCGTAAAAACGCACAGAGTGTTTAAGCGTTGAGTTAAGCATAAAAATGTGTTGACTCAGTAGGCATGGTCGCCGTGCATATAGCACAGACGGGGCTCATAACCTGTTAAAGCAATGCATGTAATGGCAGAGCCATGCATAGGATGACATACCTGAGGTGCCTAGCTTAATGGAATGGGCGCTGGTTTGAGATCAAGATCAATTGTAACTCAGCACAGCTGAGTTTGTATCTAAATACAATGAGTGTGTGAACTATTATACATATAAAGTATTACTATGTTCAACAGAGAGAACAGGGGCGGCTGTTATAATATGAACTTTTTCAAACCTTTTTTGGACTTTAACTTTTCTCTTTTCCAGTCATGTGATCTGTGCACGTGACCATGGGAACCAGCACATGACCAGGTCTAGAACCAATGATGTCATACCTCATGGTATCCATGCCCTTTTAATTTCTGCTCTTCTCACACAGCCCCTTTAATCTCCATTATTTCTTTTCCCGTGCCTGGCTTCTCCCATTAGTCTATCTATAGTAGTTCCTCTCACACATAGCATGGTCTGTGTGTGTGCCTGTAACATATATAAACTAGCACTATACAACTGGAATCCCCAGTCTAATCCACTTGTTTGTTTGCTCTACTGGTCATTGCCTTCGGGACTTGTTCCTGATTGTAGGCCTGCATCAGACAGAAAGGACTACCCTCCTCCTCTTCTCTCCTGCATCTCTTTTCTTTTGTTTGCCAGGACTTGTGTAGGCTGCGAGCAGTCGAGCCTTGTGGATTCTTGTCGTTTGTGATAGGGTCATAACAGCAGCCCACTGTGCATGAGTATTTGTGGATGTTCGAGACAACACCAAACTGCTGGTATAATTTGAGGACAAGGTAGACCAACGATCATTTGATGCCTAGTCGGCTACTGATTTCCTTGACAGACAAACCGTCATTGTGGTGTAGGACAGGAATATGAGCCTTCACGTTCTGGAGTATCCAGTGTTTGGGCATAGAGCATCTCAAAGCCTGATGATGACAGTGAGCGAGGGAGGGATGAAAACTGTCAGCTGTTTGTTAGGCCCTTAACTAACCAAAAGGCAATGCACCTAATGATCGAGCAACGACAACACAACAAAGAGCAATGAAGGTACAAGGCAGAACTAGCCAAGTACTCAAGCAAGACAAGACGTGGGCTTAACCACGAGTTCAAGGGTAAACGATCAGAGAGATAGAGATAGAATTCCAAAACTAGGCTACAACAAGTAAACTACCGGCTTATATACTAATGCACTGCCGCTCTAGGGCAGGCATAGAATGTGCTAGAAGTATTACCTAATGTGATGTCATCTATGGCATCATAGCTCTGGAGCGCGGGGCGAAGGGGAAACTAAATAAAGAAGAAACAAAAGAAGAAAGATGCAATCGGGGTAGATCGCCGATGCATGTGAAACAGTACTTAAATAGAGGTACAAAAGGGAAAGAGATCTGGATGTAGGGGAAACGAATCGAGATCGGATCTCTGGGATCTAAGATTGGGATTTAGGAGATGACCATAAAGAGAGGTCAGCGATGACGGTCCGAAGGAGAAACAAGAAGGAAACAAAGAGGAAACGAAAGGGGAACATAGGGAAATGAGAGGAAAGCATAAGGGAGAAATGGGTATAGGGCAAGGAGCGTGGTATCGGGACTAGCCGATGAGTAACGCGTAACGACAGTGGGAAGGGAAATGGTGGCATAAATAGACTGTGGCGGTGAAGAGTTAGCTAAGGGTGCCATGACTTAGCTAAGGTTGCGATCGAATAACGGATAAGACCTGGAGATAGGGGCGAAATCTCACACTGTTTTAGTTTGTTTGTTTGATTTGTCAGTAGCTAAATTACATTTGGGGGTCTGAACATGTGACAGCCAAAAAACACAAATGATTTGGTTAAATTCCACGAACTTTTGAAAACTGCTGTAAAATAGAACTCAGTCTCCTATTACTATCAGCATAGAATCCACTATTATTATTAAAAGTAGTAATATTTTGCATTTCTTGAAATTAAATCAATCCAATAATAAAACCATAATGATTACTATTCTAAATCACTCTATCATATGTGGGAAGAGATTTAGACTTGATTGTACCATGGTCATGTGCTCTGGTGATTATCCACTTCCAACAATATACTTTGTTAGGAGGAATATTAAGAATCTAGTGGATGTTTGATGGGTCAATACTATTTCCATGAGACTAAAAATTGGCCTGAATGTCAAGGACTATTGTTACGACGGCCAGGAGGCTATCATAATGGGGCCTTTTGCTAAACAAGGATGTTGCTTAGAGGCGATGACACAGTTAGCATTTGGGGTTTTCCTACAAGCACACAAGGGAGTACTCAAGGGGATTCCTTAGTACTAGGACAAGGAGTCGCTGGTGAGGCAACGATGCAGTGGTTGCCTGGGGGTTTTTTATAGGCGGGCAAAGGAGTGCTCAAGGGGATTCCTTAGCACAGGACAATGGAGTCACTTGGAGAGTGACGACGCAGAGGTTTGACTAGGGTGGATACCCGTAGGCTGACAAGGATTCCTTGTGAAGGAATAACAAGAGCGGTCACTTAGAGTAGACCAGAGACTTAGGATAAAGGTGTGGATTGCCTTAGCACAGAACGAGATACAAGGGTACTTGAAAGGAGGTCTAAGCTAAGGAATCGTAGCATAAAAGAGAGGGTTTATATACCCCTGGATACACGCATGGGCCAAGTGCGGAATATTGTGGGATCGGGATAAACTGTGGGATAACGCGTATGGAACCAGGAGAAGCGCGTATCCTGTATATTGTGATAAACTGGATCAGAGAAGGAAGAGAAGCATGGACACGTGCATGAAGCATGCGAAACACGTGTCCGGTTATCATGGGATAATCAATGAAGTCGTGGGATAAGTGGAAGGTACCTTTGGTATAGAGGATAGGGAAGCCGAAGGTGGAGAAAAGGAAAGAAGTCCCATGGATGGGCGAGCGCACGAAGGATACGTACGCCAGGTGCTGGTAGTACAAGTATACTGAGTAAGCATAGCAAATGTAGAAAAGAAAGAAAAGGAATAGAGAGTCATAACATTACCCTCTTAGTAAGGTCAAGGCTATGACGAAGACACATTTGTGGGAGTTAATAGGCGGGTCTGCCAACAGGGGAGCTGGTGACATTGCCGTAGGCGGTGTCGTCCCAGATGTCTTCTTGGTCTGAGTAGTTCTGCTCATAGAGCGGGGATGCGGAGTGGCGAACATGGCGTGTGTTGCGGGGACTGTGAGGGTGGCATGGGGTTCCAGAGGAACCAGAGGATCTGGAAGAAGAAGAGCCAGAGGACATCTGGCAGGGTGGTGGGATATGTCGAGAAGGGGGAGATAGGGTATGGCAACAAAGAGGGCATTGGTTAAGGATATGACTGGGTGCCCAACAGAGGCATGTGGAACATTGATGGAATGGGCAGTCTATCTTAAAGTGTCCTAGACGGCCGCATTCATAACAGGTTTGGTGGGCATGGGGGTGAGTGGTAGAAAGGGGAAGACGGCCGTTGGCCCCGGTCCAGGCGGCTTTGATGCGTTCCATCATGCGAGTTTCCTTGGTGGAGAGTGGGGTGGCGCTCGCAGATGGCATAGGAGCGACAGGGGGAGCGGGGACAGTGATGGAGGACTCTACCTCGGCTGGGGAGACTGTGGGACGTGCATGACGTCTGATGTGGTCTTGTTCCAACTCTAGGGTGATGTGGAGTTCAAGGATAAGGGGGCACGACTGGGTAGCGAGGGCAAGGAGATAACGGCAGAGGTCGCGCAGGAAGGTCAGCATGCCAAGTTGGTGGAGGACTATGAGGAGGCGGCATTGGATCTCCTTGGCGTCATGGTGAATGAAATGTGCAATGTGAATGCGCGTTGGATCAGCGGTGGGGACATGGGCTATGGCGATGACGTTCAGGTTGGAGAGAAACGCGGTGTATAATGTGTAGAGGGGGGAGTTAACATCTAGATAGCAGTCAATGGCTGTTGCAAGGCCGGGGTCGGTGATGAGCTCAGTGAGCTCACGAATCTCAAAGATGGTGGGTGGTCCATCCGAGAGGCAGTAGGTGGAAGTAGGGACATCTACAGAAAGTATGGGAGCTTCAACACTAGTTGGAGAAGCAATGAGACACTCCACAGGAGGAGTACTAGGGCATTGTTCAGTAGAGTCAGGAGTGGAAGTACAATCATGAGGTACAAGTGGGGAACGAGGTTCCCAAACCAGTGAAGGACGAGGAGAATCAAGATCCTCATCATGGTGGGGTTCAAGTGCGGTGGGAGTGGGTTCAAAGTCTTCGGGGAATAAGGTTTGATTTTCTTTGGGTGGTGACGGAATGGCGAGGGGCAAGACTTGGTAATGGCGAGTAAGGAGTTCACCAACGGTGATGGCAGGGATTTGGTCGGTGGGGATGAACTCGATGGTCATGGTGGTTCTGGTTAGAGGGAGAAGACAGAGGGGAACAAGGCTTTATACTTGAGGAGAGCGGAGTCTGCATTTTTCAGGTTTCGTTCTGGGATCCAGGAGTCTTCTTCTGTGGAGTACCCTTTCCAACGGATCAGGAAGGAGTGGTGTCCCTTGGTTCTGTGGTGGCATATGATCTTCTCAATTTCATATTCCTCTTCACCTTCTATTAGGTCTGGAGGGGGATGAGGGTAGTTAGGGCTGTGGGTGTTGTTCTCACAGTATGGTGTAAGAAGGGAGGTGTGGAAGACTGGGTGAATTTTCCAGGTCTTTGGGAGGCAGAGTTGATACGTGATCGGGGACAGTACCTTTGTGACAGTAAAAGGTCCTTCCTGTTTGGCGGCGAACTTTGGGTTGGCAATAGAGCGTTTGAGATTGTGGGCTTCGAGCCACACTTTATCTCCTAGGGCGAAGGGTTTAAAGGAACGGCATATGCGAGCAGCCATGGTTTGTTGTGCGAGTTCATGGGCAGTGAGGGCTTCGTCGTGGGCGGCGGTGAGGTTCTTGAGGCGGGAATCTATAGCTGGGAGGGAGGAATCAGAGATGACAGATGGCAGGGCATGGGATTCGTAACCCATCATCAGGAAGAAGGGGGATTTACCGGTAACGGAATGGGGGCAGTGGTTGTGGGCAAATTTGGCGTGGGAAATAGAATCTGCCCATGACCCAGGGTTCAATCCGCAGTAGATGCGGAGATAAGTCTCGACTTCTTGGTTAACACATTCCGTTTTGCCATCAGTCTGAGGGTGATACATGGTGGAGAGGGCAAGGTTATACCCAAGGAGTCGCCCAAGCTCTTGGGTGAAGGCACTGGCGAACTGAGGACCACAGTCAGAGATGATTTTGTCATAGAGGCCGAAGCGGAGGAATACTTTGTGGAAAAAGAGGTTGGTGATCCCTTCTGTGGTGATAGACTTCTTAGTGGGGCAGAGAATTACCCCCTTAGTAAGCCCATGGTCTACCACGACCAGGAGGGAATCCATGCCGGCGGGCGTGACCGGCAGGTTGGTGATCAGATCGCAGGAGATCTGCTGGAATGGGTGAGACGCAGATGACTTGATGGGAATGAGGGGTGGAGCAGAGGGGTGAGTATTGGACTTTGATTGCTGGCACATGGCACAGCCTTCGACGTAGTGGTGGACATAAGAGGCAAGACTGGGCCACCAGAACTTGGCAGCGACGAGCTGGCGAGTCTTGAGGAAACTGGGGTGACTGGCGGTTTCATGATTGTGACATCGTTGGAGGATGGAGCGCCAAAGAACATCATCGGCAGGAACATAGACGTGTCCCTGGAAGGTAAGGACGCCTGCTTCCATCTGCCAGTTGGCAAGACAGGATCGGAAGGCGGGAGGAATATCTTCATTCATGGACTGTAGGGCCTGGAGGACAAGGGAGTCAGATTGGGAGGATTTCTTAATCCAACCATGTAGGGCGGAGTCGATGGCTTGGACGAAGATGGACTTGGGAAGAAGGGTAACACCCTCGTTATCAAGGTCGGATTTTGGGAGAAGATCCGGGTGACGGGATAGGGCATCAGGGCCTGCAAGGAGAGATCCAGGAACGTGGATCATCTTGAGATCATAGTCCACGAGGTTGATAAGCCAGCGGGCTTGTCAACAATTCAGGGTCTGGGGTTGTTGGAAGTACATGAGGTTCTTGTGATCAGTAAAGACCTGAATGGGGAAGGCAGAACTGGACAAGTAGTGTTGCCAGGCTTTAAGCCCGCGAATGACCGCGAGGAGTTCGTGATCATAGATGTTGTAGTTCCATTCTGCCAGGGAGAATGAGGAGGAGAGATAGAAACAGGGGTGCCAGTCTCCGTTGGCGTTGGTTTGTAAAAGAATACCACCTGAGGCATGTTTGGAAGCATTGGTGGCAATGGCAAAGGGGGCCAAGAGGTTCAGCATCTGGAGGACGGGCTTCTTTAGGAAAAGCCCTTTCAGAGTGGAGAATGCCAATTGGCATGCAGAGGGCCAGGACCAAGGGGAGGTCTTCTTGGTGAGATCAATTAGGGGGCGAGCGACGTTGGAGTAATCAGGGATGAAACGTCAGTAGAAGTTGGCGAAGCTGAGGAAGGAACAGACATCCTTTACAGATGCCGGGGTGGGCCACGAGGTGATCCCATTGAGTTTGACAGGATCCATAGCGAGCTGACCAGGTTTAACGATCATCCCAAGATACTCTACCTCGGTGGTGGCGAACTTGCACTTCTCTAGCTTCAGGTGCAAGTCTAACTTGGTCATACGTTGGAGAACACATTTAGTATGTTCCTCGTGGGTTTTTGCGTCGGGGGAGGTGATGAGGAGGTTGTCCATATAAATGACGAGCCAACCTTCTGCGATCATATCCCTGAAGGAGTTGTTCATGAAACGCTGGAATGTGGCAGGGGAATTACAGAGACCAAAGAACATGACAGTGGGTTCAAAGAGGCCCTTGTGGGTAACAAAGGCGGCCTTCCATTGATGTCTGTCTTTGATTCGGACGTTGTTGTATCCCCACCGGACATCGAATTTGGTAAAGATCTTGGCATCTCGGAGTTTATTGACGAGATCCAAGATCAAGGGTAGCAGGTAGGCATCACGAACGGTATGTTTGTTGACATAGCGGTAGTCTTGGCAAGGTCGGAGTCCTCTGTCCTTCTTTTTGATGAAGAAGGGGGGCGAGGCTTGGGGGGATTTGGAAGGACAGATTTTTCCACTATCTAGGTTTTCCTTAAGGAAGGCTTTGGCGGCTTCCTTTTTGGCGGGGGCAAGAGGGTATATCTTTCCAATTTTCGGGGTGAAAGTATCCTTGAGGTTGATCTCGTGGTCGTAGGACCTAGAGGGTGGTACATGGTCCGTGGCTTCTTTGGAGAAGACAGAGGCAAACTCGGCATATTCTGAGGGTAGGACGGGTTTGGGTTTGGCCTGTTCAGCGGCCATAGCGAGCTCAGTTGCTTGGGTAAGCTTCTGAACATAGTGGGAACCTAGAGGAGTGAAGCGGGATCTGAATTGGATGGTTCGGAACATGACACGAACTGTTTGGTTGTGTTCACAGACTGCGTCGGGGTCTCTCCATTCGTTGTAGTTGAATAGGCGGGAGTGGGTCATGGAGTCGACATGGGTATGTTGTGGAGTACGAAGAGGTGGTTTCCAAAATTTGGACGAGTGTCAGTCATAGTCGGTGGTGTGGGTGGCATAGAGCTCATTGGACTAGTCAAGGGTTTCTGAGAGAGAAAGGGTTCGTTGGGCCTAGTCGATTGTAGGATTGGTTTCTTTCAACCAAGGGAGTCCAAGGAGGATGTTGTCGCATCCTAGTGACATCATCATGAAGGTGACTTGGCAGGCTATTCCTTCAATATTAAGGAACAGATCACAGGAGTATCAGACTTCTCCTTTCTTATTATAGGAGTTGTCCGCATTGCGGGCGCAGAAGGGTGTTATAATATGAACATTTTCAAACTTTTTCGGACTTCAACTTTTCTCTTTTTTCAGTCACGTGAT
>QFEM01005444.1:0-18214 GCA_003316205.1 Boletus bicolor
GCACCCGCCAGGCCACACTCCCAGGTGGTCATCGTACCGGTGCACCAGGTCGGTTCGTCATTCGCGGCACATCCAAATACCGCCTCCTCGACGAGAAAGTGCGCGTCTTCGTCGGACCGAGCGTTGAGGAAATCACCCAGACCGATGTACGTTTTCGAGCATCCACCGTGTCATCACGCGATGGCTGAATCACCGAGTTTTTCTTTTCTTTTCTACTCTGTTTTGGGGTTGCCACACGAAAAATGAACACGTGAAATGTAAACTCGAAATACGAACGACGAATACGAACAGTTGAAGCCATATGTACATGTGTCGACCAAGTTGTCCAGTCAAGACCGCCGTGATGCCCAGCTGCTCGTCCCCATCTTACCAGGGTCCAAGATCAAACAATGGAGACGTAACGCCGAGGTGACGCTGATTGAAAACAACGCAAAGATAGATCAGCAGTCAGAAACGCAGACCCGTGCGTAGACATGCTAGCGAGATGTGGATAAAGTGTCACGCGACAGTTGATAGATTTTTGTAAGTATTCGTTTCACCTGTCATCTTCATCTCTGTGGGAGCTAATCGAGCTTATTTTTGGTGGCAAGTTGTGTATACTTTACAGCTTCTCTGTAATAAGAAGCAACACGGCCTTGCTTTACCAGCAGCCGTGGTCAGCCATTCCAGACGAATACACCATGCAAATCAGGACAGAGGTACAATCATTCAATCCGTGATATGAATAATGGAGTTCCCAGCCTGTACGTGGGCTCAGGCAAACAAAATTGCAACTAATTCCGTCCCTATACACAGAGGCAAGAACTCCCAGTCGTGCGACGCGACTCGCTCCTTGGGACGGAACCAGTCGTTTCAACTCAGCATCCGAGGGCCAGCATTTAATGGGGTGATAGTCATGACTCCGGCTAGGGCTCTGGACTCGCTGTCAGGTTCCCATAAACTTTTTACATCGCCATTCAAAACGTTCTCACATACCATCTTCACTTCCTCCCTCCTGCCGCAGCATACGTTCATCCGACTCACACGCGACCTGATCACCAGATCGGATAATCTAACGCTGCTCATCGTATTTCCTGGCGAAATCTCGGAGGTTTGGTTTTTGAGCACGACGTTCGTCGGCAGTTCGTTGGACGTGCCTTGAGTGCTCGACGCGACCAACCGTCACTAGTCATTCACCAACCATGCTGCTCACACTCCTGCCCCTTGTTATTCTCACAGACCTCGCTGCTGCCGCGTCTGCTGGTCATTGGGTCAATACCTGGGTCACCATGCTACAACTCACAGAATACCAGAACGTGCCAAACCCACCCTTTGTGCGTCTCCCCAATTCATGCTTCCAATCACTCGCTCATATATACCTGCCGCCTGACGACTCGCGTAGAACGGGACGAATTCGATTTTTGCCAACTCGACCATCCGACAGACGTTGCACACCTCCATCCCTGCCCCGTCCTACATCCGCATCCGGATTTCGAACGCGTTCGGTGTGACCGATCTCCCCATCACCCAAGTTGGTGTTGCTCTCCCGCTCAACGACAGCGCCGGCACGCCAGAGATCGTCCCGAGTTCCATGGTCCCTCTCACATTCTCTGGGAACCAGTCCATAATCATTCCCAATGGTGCCCAGATCCTGTCAGACCCGACCTATTACCCATTGGAAGCGCAGAGCATGGTGACAGTGGGTCTTTACACCGAGCAGGGCCAGCAAGGATTCTATATCACGGGTCATCCTGGTAGCCGTACCACGAGCTAGTATAGTTTTGGTAACCACGTCGGTGGGTCGAATATGACCGACCCCTTCGACGCAAAGCGAGGCGCACTGGTGAACCTACATCTTCTCGTCAGTCGGGGGGACAGATGCTGATATGGAATTGGCGCCAGGTTCTTCCTGAGTGGGATCGAGGCGTGGTCTGCCCTGAAGACGAGTGGTTGGGCGATCATCGGTGACAGTATTACAGATGGTCGTGGAAGCGACACGAATGGAAATAACCGGTATGTCGCCCTCGTTCTTTTTCCATTATCCGCGATCGCTCATCAGCGCGTTTTACCTTTACCCCCCCCTTGCAGCTGGCCTGGCCTCGTCCTCCGACGGATGCAAGAAAACATATTCACAGCCAACGTCGCCGTCCTCGATCAAGCCGCGGGCGGGAACCGCATCCTGCACGACGGTCTGGGTCCCAACGCCCTCGGGCGCATCGACCGTGACGTCCTCGCTCAATCTAGGATCAAGTACACCATGATCTTTGAAGGGGTCAACGACATCGGTACCGCCCCCGCCACGGCCGCCGCCCGAAGAATGGTCGGTGACCGTCTCATTCAAGCCTATCAACAAATCATTACGCGCGTGCACACCTGTGACCTGCCCATCTTCGCTGCGACGATCACGCCGTTCGGCGCGCCAAACGATACGATTCAGCCGTATTCGGATCCGTTGCGCGAGCAGACGCGCGTGCGGATCAATTATTGCATTATGGGGAGTTGTGCGTTTGACGGGGTGATCGACTTTGCGTCGATCGTCGCGGATCCAACGAACCCGACGCAATCGAATCCGGCGTATAACTCGGGGGATTTCTTGCATCCGAACGTGGCGGGGTACACGGAGATTGCGAATTCGTTCCCGATAAAACTGTTTGAGCAGTGTGCACTTGGGGTGAATGGGTTTTAGAACGCGAGGAAGCAGAGGGTGTTTACTAGGTGCGATGCTGCATACTAGGTATATGGACATGGATAGTTCCCACAAAACTTGGGCAACTGCAAAATTTCAACGTGATACTGCCCACACCTGTCAGACTGCAAGATTTCCAACCCGGGTCTGGTACCGTCATGAATATATGTATATGCAGAACTCGTCACTGCATCGATGGGCCACGAGACCAAACAGTAAGCACGTCAAACGAGAACCTTATTTACATACATGAAACAACATGAAACAACATGAAGCACGGGCCAGAATGCTGTAAAGGCGATGATGAATCTTCTGTGTACATTTAGCTATGAGAGTATTCACCAATATTAACGAGCAATTCGTTGTAGATTAGCATGTAGACGCGGTTGCAGATGTAGAAGGGTTGTAACCAGGCATAACCAATGGTAGCCCATCAATATCTCTCTCTGTTAGTATCTGCCCTTGAAGAATTTTGCCCATGTGCGTCTGTGCAAAGGGTCGTCCTCTGTTCCGAACGGCAAATAGCGCCATCACGGAGGGCAATGGAGAGGCTGAGAACCTGATTTCATCGTCCTCAAAACTGCCAGGGATCTTGAACAAATTCCACCGGATCGCTATATCGTTCGGCAACTCTTTCGTAAGTACGCCGAGGAAACGACATATCCGGAGGTACGATTTATAGTCTCTGAGATAGAGCTGCCCCGCGAACATGTTGAGCTGGTCAATCAGCACCCAAGGTGGGTTCCAGTCGGAGGGCAAGGGGGGGATAGAATATAGTTTGAGATTGTCGGATGGTTTCATTCGCTGGGATGTGCGGGGTGCGTACACATGAAGGTGGACGTGTTCGCTCGCCCTGATGTCTGGCATCAAGCAGTTAGCCTCGAATGGGCTGAGCAGAACGAGTAGTTTGTCGCGGTCCTTCAAGTCTTTACGGGAGAGAATCCACTGGACAGGTCGAAGGTATTGATCCATGGTTCCTTGAGTAGAATCGGGTTTGATCGTCTTGCAGAAGTCCGCCGTCGCCAAGATAAACGGGCTCCAGACGTCTGCTTCGCCAGTAGCTGCGGAACTCTCTTTGAGTGTCGTGAAGACGGGATGAAAGGCGCTGTTCTTCTGGAACGGAGGAATGTCGCCAGTGTTCACGAATCTGACAACATCTGGATGAAGGAAATGTTCCATCGGTTCTGCCTTTGGAGGCAGCTCCACTTCTCGTTCGCGCTCGCGCTCACTGTTGACCTCCCGTTCTTGTTCTTCTTCCATCTGTGCATTGGGGAGTGATAGAACCTCGAGGTCTTTGCAGCGTTGCCGGATCTCCGGGTCCAGCTCCGACAAAGTACTCGAGCTGTTTTTAGTTTCACAGGGCCCATAGAGATCAGCGAGCGATTTGAGTTCCGGCCGAAGCCATTCATCCGACAGCTGCTCTGGCCCGATCTCGTTATCACGGAAGCGGATCCAAGCGTCATGTCTCGATTTATGACTCATGCCTTGCTGTGCCCAGTGAGGAGCCCGTTGTTGAATATCGGCCCAGGTCTCGTGTATTGCCCAGCATAAGATGTCGACAGTACTGACCCGGATGTTCGAGTCTTTTTTGCCGGTCGCAGCACGGATGCTCCGATCAACCTCGGGCGGTGCAAAGAACGTGACCGAGTGACCATGACCCAGCTTGCGCATCCGCATGCAGCCTGAGAATCACACCCTGAGATTTAGCAATTGAGTCACGCTAGGACCTGAAACGAACCTTGCACTAGACTATCTTTTGTCACCTTGGGACCCAGTGTAACAGCTGCTCGTGACCCGATAGGGAGTTTAATGTCGGTTCCCCTTGTGTGTGCGTGGTCCAAATACACAACACAACGGTCCAACTGCTGAGAGAGCGGGGACGATAGCATTGGTTGAGTGTTGCCATCTCGTGTGAGCATCATCAGTTCATCATTCTCGTTAAAATAGATGGCACCGGCGATATCGGGGATGATGTCGAGCCATGCTTTGGCCACTTGCTGGTTGGAAAAATCAAGTATCTGTGCCCCGACATCCAGCAAAACACGGATTTCGGGCTGCTGCCTAACTACCATTCGGAGAAATCCAAGGGTGATCCATCGTTCGCCCCTTTCGTGAGCTACAACATAAGAGTTGTTTTCGGGCTGAAGAAGATATGTGAGAACCCTAGCATTGGTTCCCTCCTGATGGTCGAGGTCGCGCTGAGTAATGGATGTGGGTAACAGCCATCGGCCATCATTTGTGCCCGAAAATCCTGACTTACTTGAGCGACCGAATTGAAAGAAACGGAATTAACTGTGGGCCTACTCACCGGTTACAACCTTTTCCCGCTTCTCTGCTAAATCCCAGCTAGACCCGGATATTTTCCAAGGGAATTCTTTCGCTTCCTTCGGGAACACCACTCGCGAGAGGTAGAAATCTATGGCTGCTTGATTCCGAGCAAAAAGCGGGAATGTGACGTTGTCCCATTGCTCCGATGATTTGAGATTGATCTCGCCGAGTTTCTGAAGCGAGTGCGGCACTAACATGCAATCATACTCATTGAGCCAAAGCGCATATTCCGTAGATGGGTCATCCTGGTCCAGTAGAGTTTCGAAAGAAACCCTCAGCTGCTCTTCAGTAAGGCCAGTATAGTAGTAAGATAGGCATGTGAGGATGATGGTGATATCTGGATGGCCGAACTGGGTGTTAGGTGCCGGTACATCTTTGGCCCGATACGGAACGGCAAGCATTGTGCGTCTGGATCGCGACTGCGGGTCAAGGCCATAGTCAACACGCCATCTCCGTTCTGCAAGAGTAAACAAGAGGATGTTGGAGGCCAGAAGACCACGAAGGAGCAGTAGCCCACTCCACAGATAACTCTGGTGAGAACCCTTCGCATATTCCTCTACTCTCTTGGCTGTATCAGGAACTTGGATGACCCCTTCGTCAGATATGAAACTATGAATCGCATTGTGCAATGCACCCGGAAAGTTGAAATTGGGAAGCCGTCCAGCCACCACGTCCTTCACGACCAATGATATTAGATCACGACCAGCATTGGACCCTGGCGCGATGCGAACGTGTGGAAACGATCCGGGTGGGCCACACTCATACTCCATGGAGTCAGGGGCATACCTTGAAAGGGAATCAGCATGCTTCTTCACGAGCCGGAGGACCTGTTGAGAAATCGTCCATCGATCAGGGTATCCATCCATATGTTGTTGGAGGCCGATCGTGTAAATCAGTTGGAACCGGGGATGAAGGATCTCATCGCTCTCATCCAGGATATCTCGAACATGGGAATGAATCCACTTCTGAAGGCCCAACCACTTGGATGCGCTGTCCGAAGCACCCTGAGCATCCCCACTCTGCTTGTCATGGTGGTCGGCATGAGCGACGTCCTTTTTGCTTGAGGGGTTGGGCAGCTGGCTCAGCCATCGAAACATATTACCCACAAGGCTGTCTTCCAGCAGCTGGGGTTCGATAGTCAGCTGAATCAACAATCACCGACATCATTATCCATGCTGACCGATTTGGGAAACAGGGCTGTCGGGATGTGGTTGCAAATTAATTTCTGAAGCTTCCGTGAGGGGCTGGCCCCAAGTTTGCTTTTGCGTATCTGCTGCTCTACGCTCATAAGCTTGAGTGACACAACGTGCTCGGGCTGGACAAGTAGAATCCCACGTTCAGCCATGCATTGAGACATAAGCGTGCGCAGATCATCGATTTGAAGGCTGATCACCTTGCCATCGGTGTCGTACTCAGGAGTGCGGGAGAAGGGTAGGTGATATATTGGCCTGTTAGCGAGTCCACCGAGGCGATCGACCAGTAACTCGAACATCTGGACTGTAAGAGCCTTTGGGACAATGACACGAATAAGCTGTTTGCCGTCAGCGAGAGCGGCAGCAGCAATGGGGATTATCACGGATGATTTCCCTTCACCCATGTTGACCTGCATTACAGTGTTTCCCCCGAATCGTGGGGATATCATTTCCATCGCAGTTTCTGCCTGAACGCGACGAATGAGAAAATTTCCTTGAACCTGCCACAGACAAAAAGCAACATTAGTAGAGATAAGTGCTCAGACACCCGATGCACACCTGGATCAACAGCCAATCTGGGTAGTCTTCAGGATTCCACCCGTCACATCCCTTGTTCTCTAATTCCTTCGAAAACTCTTCTTCCCGACCATCCAGAGCAAACCGGAGCAATCTCCGGGAACGCTGAAGGTCCAAAAGAAGTAGAGCTAACGATACCAAGCATTTCTTCCACTGTCCAGGGAGCTTGATTGGTGAGGTGGATGCGAGATATCGCAAGAGGACATCTGCCGTAATTGGTGGCCATTGACCGAATTGATCGAGTGCTTGTTCATACGGATCAGTTGGACTGAGACTTTGCCTGAGAATGGCCAAACTGCCCATGTATCTGACTCTGCACTGTGCATAGTGCTTCCTAAGTGCCTCGATACGATTCTCCTCTACCACTCTGTGAGTCATTTGGGATTCCTCATGGGCACGTTGTGCACTGGCGGCAAGGTGAGTGAGGTACTCTCGTTGAAATGAGGAGTCAGTCCGAAGAGAGCAGAATAATTGATTTAATCCAGAGGCATCACCCGACGATGTCTTGTTACCCTTGTAGCTGTGGCACGGCAAAGTACTACGGGTCGGTAATTCTGGCACTGGCCGCTTGGAAAGCAGTTGATCGAGCGTGATCGGCCACACAGTGTGCTTGTTGGATATATATTGCACAGACGAGACGGGCCATGGAAGAGTGGGGAATCTATGTTCTGTGAGGACACACGTGAGGTGTTCCTTGAGCTTGAAGTTGCGGTAACAGCTGGAGAATAGCTGTTGGAGCCTGGCTGTTAAACCTTTCACGTCCCAGTAAAGCGAATCCAACGAGAACGTCAAAGGGGCATCATATGGCCAATCCTTGAGCAAGCTTTTTACAGTAGCATCAACAACATGCTCGACCGAGTCTCCACACCGCTCCTTGAGGCGAGACCTGCGAAAATGATGCCGTAATACCTCCTCAGTAGGACGGTATCCATCAGAGATCTTGCAGTCAACATGGATCAGTAAATTTCCTGAATGAGGCTGCAGCTGCCTAGCGAATGCCACAAGCATTGAGAGGAAGGCGGCCTGATGACATGGTGAACAGTACGCCATTGCAGGAAGTAAGAAGAGCAGCTGAAAGTGCTGTCCAGTTCCCTCCCAGTTCTCCAGGATAGCGTGTACTTCGATCATCAGTGTTTCCACAAGATCGAGATTCAACCATGCTCCTAGACCCTCGTTCGGTGAGGGTGAAGCAGCAGCATGTACATTGTTGTTGTTGCTCCACAGTTCGGCCCAGTTCGATATAGTGTCCATAGTGGGCCCATTGGTGGACCAACGGTAAACAGCAGATGCTGCGGTAAAGGCAACATCCTGGAGCTCCAAGTCCGACTGTGGGGTGAAGTAGTCCATGTCCTCGCAGTCTCCCGGAGGGGTTGGTACGGTGACGTTCGACAAAAATAAGTATGCAGCTCGTCGCATGGCGCGCTTCTGCCATGGCGTACTGACGCCTCTGCGATCGTCTGCACTGCGGTTCCAGTAATATCTATGCTGGATTTCATCCCATGCGGCCTGGATTTGAGGATATCGGGGTGATGTTCCATAGAGCGATCTGAGTTTCATGATTGACCGACACCTAGCCGACTGTACGAGACAAAGTGCTGCCTGAGCTCCCGTTTTGCCAGTCAGTGGATCACGCCTATGGCAGCTAGTCTCGGCATGCAAATTGGCAAGATGCTGCATGCTCGTTAAGCTGTCATTTCCTATCAAGCAGCCCAGTTCGGTATCCACGATGTAGGTATGATAGGATAATGGTTTGTTTTCAAGTCGATGCCAGTGGGTTCCAACCTGAACCTGATCGCCGTGCTTTTTGAGAAAACCATGAGGTATGAGGAGGAGTCTGGGGATAAGTCCTTCTGCAAGGTGGGTTTTCTGCCGGAGAACGAGGAGGTTCTCTAAACCGAATAATGTCTTAACACATTGATCCCCGTCGTAAACCATGTCCTTGAAGTCACGAGACTCGAGCTCTCCCTGCTCATTGATAAAAAAGGACAAGCCATAGAGAGGTAACACCACAGACAATCGTTCGGATTGGAGAGAGTTGATGTGGACCATGGTGATTAGGAGATTCTCGGATTGGCTCTCCGAGTCTTCGAGGACATTGTTGAGACACTCGAAACACTTTGAAATCATTGCCCAGGTTGGGCTTCGGATGTCTACAAGGGTCTCACAACCTTTATAGATACGGAATTGTCCCTGTGCACAATCAATCCTCCAGTTCCCCGAAGATTGTTCCCAAAGCAGTTCAAGAGGGCATATCTCGATGATCTTTGTCGACAGATTCAACCAATGAACATAACCGTTGACGAGCGCTGGAGGAAGATCTTCCTCCAGCTTGCTCGAAGGGATCAGCTCGAGGATATGATTCGTTCGATCGCATTGCATTCGAACCACCAGATTGTCACCTCGCAGTGAAAAGTGCACCTGCATATATTTGAACCATGATTGTGTCACGCGGCATCGGTACACATACCTTCTGTTTGGACATCATAGGGAGGGTCATGAAATCCATTCCTGGGAGATTTGATGGTATGACATAGAGGCCTTGCTACAAACAATGGCTAGGGATACACGTTAATATCAGAAACTGCAGCATGTACGCACATTGCAAAAGATTTTTTGGAACTGTGGAGAGCCCCTCATCGCGCGCAGCAATGCATCTAACGGTTGTCCATCCAGTCGAAGTTCCCCACTGAGAAGGTTAAGGTGCATTGTTTGCGATGGCTGATCCCCGGTTACTTTGGTTCCGCATGTAAGCCAACGAGCATTTTGATGCTGCAACTGCTGCCATTTGTGTGCACTCGGCCTGTGGCTAGGGAATATTTTGCTAACTGCAAGGTCAACACCATAGTCTGAGGTATCAGCGAGGATTACATCCCTCAAGATCCCCTCAAGAGCGAGAGAGAGACGGTGGTGTTGTTCAAGGGGCTGGCGTAAATAGTGGGCACCGACGTCTGAAGAATTGAAGTTAGCTGAGTGTCAAGGGCACATGACATTCAGGAATTAGACTTACATTTGGGACCGAGGGCATGTGTAAAGAGGGCGCAAGAAAGAAAAGCATTAACATCCTCTGCAGAATGGAATACCTTGTGGAGAGTAGTGAGGTCAACATCAAAGGTGCTTCGACAAGTGGCAGCCATGTCCTGCAAGAGACTGCTGCGTTCTCCGTTCATAGGTGCCTTTTCCAGATTGTACGATAGTTCCTGTACCCAGCTGAATGTCTTCCTGCGCACACTCCGAAGAAGTGCAATGACTCTCTCCGAGACGCCTTCGCTGGGACTCGATGCAAGCACCCGAGTGAGCAACAAAGAAATGGTATTCATCATCACCCCGTCGATCGAGCTAGCTCCGACCTCCACAATCAAATTGTCGAGCTCGTCCAGAAGGGCGTCACAAAAAGACGACTCTTGAAGTTCTTGATGCCAGATCCATTCCGCTGTATTCAAGTTGAGCGGTCCGACTTGAAAAGCGGTCTGGGCGAGGAGCATATGAACATCGTGGCGACGAAAGTTGAGGGATCTACTGCGCAGCCCCCTCAGGATGTTGAGCCACTGGAGCGAGCCACCGCTCCGCAAGTGTGAAAATGCAATGAATTCGTCGAGGGAAAGATCCGGGGGACAGTCCGCTTGAGCAGACAGAACGTCATTGGAAGTGTGAGAGGTAGAATGCCCATACTCCTTCAGAGAATCATTTGCAAATCTGTATGTGAACTGGTTGTTGGAAGTGTGAGTTGAGGTATACTCCAACCCATCATAGACTGAGAGTGTGTCCTTTTCGTCTTCGCTGAAGCGGGCCGCATAACGTAACGTCGGGTTATTTCGAGAGTGCGAACCCCCTGGATAAAAGTAGGCAAAGTGGATCTGAAAGGAGAGGGGTGGCGCTTCGCGGTGGACAAAGTAAGGCTGCAATCCAGGAGCACGCGCAAGTAGATGATCTTCTTCTTCTAACATGAACGAGGAACCATCATGAAAGGCATAGTAGAAATTATGCAACATGCGAGCAGCGCCGGAGCGCCAGATACGAAGGCACGCCGGGCATTGCAGCTCGAATACCACGACCTTGGCGTGCAATGGCGAGGCAGGCAACGGTGATTGGGAAACCTCTGCGCCCTCGGCTGGCCGTCGCTCATATACATCCTGCCAATTTTCTTGGTATCCATCACAGGTGGGTGGGAGACTGGCACCTTCCCCGTCCAGGCCAGCACGTTCAGCAACCACTGCATCTTCTTCAATACGAGCTTTGAGATACTGAAGATGCGGGGATTCGTCATAATAACGGACGGGGAAACTGTCTTTGGTGAATGCATTCGAAAGTATCGACCATCCTGGACGTGACTGAGACTGGCGCACAGAGAGATACTGGTATGCACGAGAAAGACGATGGAGGTGGGCTGCCTTGCGCAGGGAAAACTTTTCCAGGAATGCAATCGGAATTTCAGGGGAATAGTCGGCGAGCATGGGAATCTCCTTCATGACTAGCTTGTCGAGTACGACAAAAAGCTCAATCGCAGTCAGGAACATGATGGACCTCCCTTCTGGATTTTTGTGCCATTCTGGAAGGCCGGGGCTGGTTTTTATCATGTATTTATCCATCAGAATTTCGAGCTGTGCGCATGCCTCCTCCACATTCGTAACGGAGGCGAACCAGTCGTCAATGCCCTGCTCAACTGATTGCTCGACGTCATAGAGAGTAACTTTAGGGTCGGCATCATATTCCTCCTCAAAAAAGGTCCCATTTGATGACAAAAAATCATCGATAGTGCCACGACGATGATGGTTGGGATGGAAGAGAGTATCGAGGGGTTTGTGGTCGCGATTTGCGAGAGCGTTGCGAATGTAATCGCCACTGTGCGACAGCGAGAGCTGCGTGTCTCTGATGAGGTCATCCCGGGAAGGATTCCGAAATAGAGATCGGCGGGCGCTGAGCTGCTCCAACCTGGCGTCAAGGATCTCTCCAAGATAAGCGCATGTCTGCAGCGCCATATCGGAGAGCCAATCGGTGGAGGACCCGAGCTTGTTTAAACGTCGGAGAATTTTACACGACATCAAATGAAGGAGGTCGCTGGAAAGATTGATATTGTTTGCATCCCTCGCCAAGGAGCATATGAAGAACAACATGAATCGTTTGTAGGAAGCACGTCCAAGGGGAGAACGAGCAACCGACGTCTGGATTGCGACCCTAATGAGAAGCCAAAGAGACGAGCGACGCCAAGGGCTGCTCCAGCTGTCGCCCACATGATCACGAACACGTTTGGTGATTCGAGGACCGTCAACGGTGCAACCAACAGATCGCAGGATGCCAGTGAGCAGTGCAGTAATGTATTGCGCACGAGCGGGAGGAGGGGGAGGAATATCCGAGTCAACAGCGTTCGGGTGAGTGAGAAAATTGGCGAGTTCGAATTGAAAGTCCCCATCGTCAAACACCTCGTTCGGGATCTCAACAGCCGACCCAGGATACGAGCATATCAGACACCCTGCCGTTATCATCACAGCATCACTGCTCGGGGACACTTCGAATGACTCGAACAGCGTACAGCTCTCCCGCTTCGTCAGGAAAACCGCAGCATTCTGAGGTTGGATGAAAAACGTAAGTATATCTACGGCTTGTCAGCACGGTACTGTAGGGAACCTGTGAGCGTACCTCCTGTTTGCATTTCACGCAGCTGGGAGATGACGTGGCCTTCGTCTAGGTGCTCAGATTGAATGGAGGCTTGCAAGTTGTCTAGCATCTTTGTTATGCAATGCCATTGAGGCTCAGAAGTCCCGTGGACGTGTGAGCTATAAGCGTGGGCAGCAGCGCACGCTGCACGAGCTAGTGAAAGACCGTTCTCTAGGGTATAGTCACTTTCGCGGGGAAGCTCAACCGGAAAAAACACATGGGTAACAGCATAATGCAATGATGTAGAAGTAAGGACGAATGCTGCCAGTGAGCCCGTTGTTTCAAGATCACGGTCATCAGTGGTCAAAGCAGCAGTGGCCATGGTCGCGGTATCACTTAGAGCAGCGGCGGTGCTATATGATAGACATGGTGAAAGATTATGTAACGCGGCATCAAAGCTAGCAGAGACCCAAGAGAGTCGCAAAGGACCGGACTTGGACATATGGGCCGAAAGGTCCAGTCATAATCGAGATCATCACCACCGTCGCGAAGGTACGCATAGTTTTCACTATGGTACGGAAACTACCAATACAGAGAAGGGAGGTACGGATCATCTGTCGGGGCTTTCGGACCAACGACAAATGCGCAGCAAAAAGGTATTCAGCGATGAGATACGTAACGATGGGGGGGACAGATGCGCAAACGGCAACAAAAGAATACATGAAAGTACAATAGAATAAAGAGGGCAAGGCTGGACAAGGGACGCATGGGGTAGCTGGTGACGTCCGCCTGTCCACCCTCACTTGCGCAATCCACGCCTTGCACGCTGCGAGGAGCCAATGGCTCTGAAATCAGGTCGCTGGGCCGTCCTTGGACCGCCATGGTCGTTTGAGACGATTTGGTCCTTGTCCGTTTGCACCAGCGAGCGAAGACCACTCCGAAGATGGTGGATCCTGCTCGTGCAAATTGTTGGGTGGACGTAGCGAGGACAGGGATGTCGAGTGTATCAACGGTGTATAATGCAACTGAGGCTGTAGTGGAATTGAAATTGCGGCAACAGATGGAGACGACGAGTAAGGTTGACCAAGCGGAAGGGTCGCGACGTGTCCTGTCCCTGCCGTGCTGGAAGAGGACCCGGACACAGTCCCACTACTCACGCGCGCGCCTTCGAGCGCGTGCAACTCATCGTGTAGCCGTTGGTTTGCAAACTTGAGTTGTTGAAGTTCGTATTGCCAACTTGACCCTCGAGCGGTTTCTAGTTCCTCAAAGAGCGATGCGCAAGAGGGGTGCGTCAATGGATCTGGCTCGTCCGTATCGTTCCCTATATCCATCTGATTCTGTGCCTGGCTCGGTCTGTAACTATGACTAGGACCAAAGCCGGTGTCGATGTTGTTGCTCGACTGGTACTCGGTGTTTGACAGCACGGTAGCCTGACATACGATAGGACACAACGGGTTATTAAGTGGATGGATGAGTGGGGTCGAGGTAACACCGATGGGCGATGTCGAGGGCGGCGCGTGCTTGCGGGAGCGTGGTGTACGGTAAAATACGAGCCTTACAGGTACCATATGCGATTCTTTGTGCATCAGAGACGTCACCACGATCGTCGGTGGAGGGTCAACCACGCTTCTCACCTACACGCACCCAGGCAAGAAAAAGGGGGTAAATTCTCTGAATGATCATGATAGGAACCGGAAGGGGAAGAGACATACCTCCGGCCTATCCGACTTCACGAACTCAGCTTCGACACGTTCTCTCATACCACTTCGACTATCCCTCGTCATCGCCCAGATGCTCCTCCCAATCACCTCACTGGTTCCCCATCCGAGCACGTCCCTCACGCTCGCAGACGCCACTAGAAAGGTACCCTGAGACGATAAAAGCGCCCAAAATTCCAAGGGATCGATCGATCCTGCTCCAGCTACCACGCCAGGAGAGGTCTCGCATAGCCTTGAACCTGAAAGTCAAGTAACAGTCAGTACTACAGATACTCGAGGCCAGTAGGAGGGAAAAAAGAGTCATACCTGCCGTCATACGCGAGCCTCCGTGGGTATCTTCTCCTCGGCACCGGACACTACCAACGCCACCTGCCTTGTCGACACTACCACACCGCACGACAGGCATCCATCGCGCGCGCCCAGAAAGTATGATTGCTTTCCGCCCTTTTCCTGGTTCAACGTGGAGCCTGCCACGACACTCGAGCCAAACATATGGGGGTGCTGTTCCGTCGGATGGATCAGTGGAACACAATGTTGCTGTGGATGAGGGTGATTGGGACGCCGACGCCGATGTGGATGTGGATGATGATTGAGAAGGATGAAAGTCATCCTGCTCAGCAGAGGTGTCGTGCGCATTCCTAGACGGAAAGAATGTTGACGCCTTGGGTAGAGCGCGGAAGAGTAGATCCACCGACTTCGGGAGAAGATTGGACGCTGCTCCCGTCGACGACCCAACGTCGCCGCTCCCTGGAATGCCAAGCCCACCTACACTACCCTCCTTCAACTCTCTCATAAGTGGCACTAGATCGGCAGGGTGACAGACATCAGATATGCTCCTGCCTACAAGCTCTTGTGGTTCATAGCCGAGGACAAGCCGAACCGAAGGCGCGACATAGAGGAAGGCACCTTTTAGAGACAACACGAGCAAAAAATCTGGTAGAAATTCAAGAAGCAGAAGTGAGAGGGATGGGGATAATGAGACGGGAATCGATCCGGCCATCGTATTGCCGCCAGCTGACATGCGATTCATGGAAGCGGAGCTAGATGGTGGCCTGGCGAAGAGTGTGAGTGGTATCGTTCCATTGCTGCCTTGCTCTGCTGATCCACTTGAAGTACCAGACACATTTGTCCCTGTCGAGATTGGCACCGAGTCCGTGAAAGTTGTGTCGGCGATAAGGTTTTTCAACTCCTTCGACACCGCTATACTCATCATTTGTCCATGTCTTCCCTTCGAACCAATATTCGTCATGTTCTGAGCTTGGGCCAGTTGGCCAAGACTATGGCTTATACCAAGAAGTCCACCGCTGCTGGCTACGCTGCCCGTTCGCCATGACTTGTGGTTGACGCAATAACTCCCATCACGTAGTTTATCGAGTATCCGATTTGGCTGCTCCGTCAAGTCCACCTGAAATCCGATATGGTAGGCGACTTCATCAGCTTCTTCGGGCGTATTATGTATGCCACCGCGAAGAGGGATGACGGTGACGAGATTGATAAAGGCTTGGCCGCCCTTTCTATAGTTGATCAGGGTTGTTTGGCATTCCTTGGACGACGATAGCAACTTTCGCATATAGGAAACGGCCTCTGGGGATGCAAAGCGACGTGGTTCACCTTTTGCGATGTTACCAGTTGGGGATTGCAGGAAGCGGCAATTACGTCCAAGAATCTCTTGCTCGCTATACCCCGTCAGATGGCAGAACGTGGGAGAAGTGTATACAATGGGGCAGTCGTATCGTCTCACGTCCACAATGACGAATGAGCACGAAAGATCGACGGGACCAAGCTGAATCGTGGGATTGGGGCGGTTCACCACGCGTGAGAGAATCGAGAGGACATCAAAGCCTGAGGCCGAATACACTGGGAGGCCAAGTGCAGATGGGGCGGTTATAGGGAGGGAGGAAGCAGAATCCGGAATAAGGGCATTGGAGAGCGTGTACGAAATGGGGTTGGATGAACCTGTGGATTGAGGCAAAGGAGCTAGATCAGGAATATAGGTCGTGGTCACTTCGAGCGAGGGTGGTGGTTCTGGAAGTGGCTGCTGCCGCGAGTCCACGCTCGCAGTGAAACGAGGGGGGAAAGCGAGGGGGAGGCGTTGCGACCCATTAGGAGGAAAATTATGATAGGAAGGAGTGCTGGCGGTATCAGGAGGTGTTGGGCGTGAACCAATCTGTCTCGAAATCAGGGCAGAATGGAAACTTGGAGGAGGATAAGCGCGCGAGAGGTGTGTGGAAAGTACGGAACGCACGATGTAAATCCATTGTTAGTAAACCAGGACGATGCAAACGAATCCTGGTCGCTGTCCAGGAGACCCGCTGGGAGAACCTCCGCACCACCACCCGGTGCGAGTATGGGCGGGCCATTGAGCATGAACTGGGGGATCTGGAGCTGGACCGCATGCGGATGTTGGTGATCATAGTGAGTGGTTTCTGGGAAGTACGAGTGCTGGTCGTGAGTATAATGGCAGTCAGCATCGTCGTAGGGATGTCTGTAGTCCTGGTAGTAGTAGGTGTGATCGCCGTTGTTGTCGATAGTGTGGTCATCACGGAGATATCGCTCGAAAGGCATGTTGTCGTCGTCGTCGCTGGTGTCTGGTCAGATGGCGGACTTGGGATGAATACAAGAAGCGACCGACGAACAGACACGGTGATGCAGCAAGCTAAAGTGAGTCTCGCTTAGCGGCCAAGTTTTGTGGCTGGCGCAGTCCAACTTAACTTGCCAAGGCCTCCTCCGCAAATCTGCCAGTGCAAGTTAGCATGATAGCCCCATGAGCCCTTTTTATTTCCATTTTTATTTCTGATCGATCCCTGGAACGGCAAGCACATGTCGTACTCGTAGCCTAGGTCTATTCTGTTCGGAATATTCACATACATAACCCAGGTCCAAGAGGATGCCGCCTCAGCGAATGGCACGGCCTTTATGGTGTGGCTTTTAGGCGACCGCTACAACGAACAACGTGTGGCCGATCGTCACAGCAGGCTACGTACAAACGCATTGCGCAAGTTCACGTATGTAATAAATCCCCCAGTTTCCGTCTTTCTCCTGAGTCTGCGGACCGTCGTTGACCCAACAGGAAACCTCCAAGTCGCACCGTCGACCTGCTAGTACATTTTTGCCCGCTGTTTCATTCCCGTCAACCTGTGAACGGATGTCCAATTCATGCTTGTCTTTTCCGCGTGTGCGCGTCCCCCCGGGCCCTGTTTCATTGCCCCTTTCTCCATCCAAAATGGTAAGGAAGGCCCAACCCACTCTCCTTCTCGAGGACGAAGGTGAGTCTGGTGCATCATTTAAAATCGTACTAACAAACGGTTTCTCCAACCGTTCGTTCTTGGGAAATGGAAATGACTTTGCGGGATATTCCAAAATGTCAGTGGTAATGGCAAACAAATCCGTGCTAGTAAACGTATGGTCCAAGCTAGGAAACACGGACACTTATCGAACGTCGACGAGGGCCCGCCTTCTCGGGGTTAATATTACCAATCGAGAACCACCTAGGTAGACCGGGCGTTCCGCCTCCACCGTTTTTTACTAGCTGTGTTGCATCACGACATGCGTACGACTACGGCGTGGGCTACTAGTTCAAACACGTTTTGCCATCACGCCCAATATTCTGTATGACTCTGAGGATGCACGTTTGGTTAACGAGATACATAGGACACTGCGGCAGAGGTGAAGGGTTCTGCGACGAGCTCGTTCAAAACATCGCTTTACATTATAGCTAGTTCACCCTACGCGGTGATCGAATTCAATATTCAATGTTCGAGCAAGGCAAGCATGTTGACATGAACGGATCGAGTTCGAGCCTAGCATGTCTCCTCTGGCGCTGCCCTTTCATTGTGATGGAGCGCTCGCAGTATATAGTGCATGGCAGCTATCTGTCTATCTCGCAAATGGCATCAACGTCACGTGTGCGGGCCAGCATTCTGTGGCGACGTAGGAAAGCGGTACCAGCGGACATATTCTCGACGCCAGAGAAAGACATGGACGCTCTTGACCCCAACCCGGCGGGACCTGGCAGCGAAGCGCACGGCATCGCCTCGTACCAGTCGAAGTCTTACCTGAAGTACAGTCAACTACCCCTTCGGAGACCTCTAGCACCCACAATTGTAAATTTTGCTCCACAATCTCAGTGAATAATTTGTAGG
>QFEM01005451.1:0-19818 GCA_003316205.1 Boletus bicolor
TGCGGTGTGAGTTACCTTTTGATTAATTGCCAGAGACTCGCATCGCGATGCCTAGAGATACTCACCCGGGTCTGCGGAATGTCTGGAGTACCAGATGCGGATTGAGTGTTATGTAGGTCTCAGCTAAGGCCCGGCCTTGGCTTGCTGTTTGTAGTAATATTGAACCAAAGTTGTTGGTTGCTCGTTTCTTCCTGCTAATACATCCCCCGCTGGAGTTTCGGTGAGACCCCTTTTTGATGGTCATCACGGATGAATGTAGGATACCTCGTGATCAAATCAGTTTATATACTCCATGACCCGGAAAAGGCACAGCTCTCGTTGTAACGAGTGAACGTGTCTTTGACGCAACACGGTGCCGTCTACATCGCAACTGGGCAAGGGCTGTAACCTCTGCGGGAGGGCAGGGGAACCAAGTCGGAACCCTGCTTCTTGACTCAGGTCAAATCGAAGCCACACGTGCACTTAGTGAGTGATTTTACAAGCCAAGGACTCGGAGGATCATAGTAAAGTTAGTCTCTAAGATAAATCCATTACCATCCAGCACCAGGCCTCCTCACGCAGCGATCCCGTCACACCTATGCTATCGACCCCCGCGAATATCGATCATCGATGGCTCTGCCTGCATCAGTCTTCACCCGCCTCTCCTTCAACTTTTCTTCGTACCGCGCCAACAATAACCTCTCCACCCACCCACCTTTCGGAAACGCCTTTTCCCACTGATTATGCAAATGCACCGAAAACACTTTGCTCAATGTCCGATCTAGCGCCCCACCCGCTTCCAACCCCAAGCCCATCGTCCACGTCCCGCTCGATCGGTCGGGTCCAAACGGGTCCGGAAGACGATTGTCCAAGCGACAGGCACGTGCGTCGCTAAAGCAAAAGGGGAGAATTTTGAAGGGGGGGATGTGGGCCGCCAAGAGCCGACGCCAGAGTTTGAGGTAAAGGAGCGCACCCCAGTCGGTGGAACCAGGGTGGGGCGGAGAGGAAGTGGCCATGATGTGGAAGGCTTCACAGATGTAAGGCGAGTGTTTGTGAAAGCGCATCAAGGCGCCGTTCAATGCCAAGTACGGTTTGTCTACGAGAATGAATGGGAGGTCGGGTCAACAGCGGCGAAGGAGAGACAAGGGAAAGAAACGTACCGTAGCAATCCCATTGAGTCACGAATTCATGTTCGAGAAGAGGCGCGAGGTCCCGAGTGAGGAGTGAGTCCATGTCAATCCATACACCTCCATACGTCCATACGACCAACAACCGAACAAGATCGCCGTCCAACCACGCCTTCTTATCATTCAAATTCAACAAACTGCTCCCATCAAGCGGCGTTCCCCGCGCCAATTCCTCAATATCAGCCACACGTAAATCGAACGCATCTGGGAACTGCTCGAGGTACTTTCGGAGGATCGGGTAAACAGTCAGGTCCCCATTAGACCACATGATCAAGCGGGCATCATCGACGTTTTGGGTCGCAAAGAAGGATTTGAGCATGTATTCCTGTCGTTCACCAAACGGCGCGAGGTCAACGCGCCAATAGGTATGATATTGGATGCGGTCGTCGGGGGGCACGAACGTGGATTGGTGTGATTGATGCGGTGACTGTATGGTCGCTGCAAAGTCGTAGCAGTCCATGTCGAATCGCATGGGTACGCCAGCATGGATCTCGGTGTATTTGGGACCGTAGACATGCTTGGAGACGTTGTAGTGGGGGCTGACGCGGTCAGGATTGAAGCACCCCAAGAGTGGTTCGACGGGTGCAATTTCGTGCTGTATCCATTCGCGAGAGTAGAATGCGAGTTCGATATGGGGCTCGTAAAAGAAGAGGCCAGTGAGGACGGCGATGGCAAGGAGTGGGACGATGACTTTGAGTGCTGTGAAACACGTCCGTGGACGAATCAGCAAACTAGACAAGCTGGACTTGTGGGACGAGCGGCGACGTGGTGAACGAGAACGGGAGCGGGCTGAATCCGAAATCGAGTGCAACGGCAGCCGCTCGTAAGCTGCGTTGGACATGACAAGGAGAAGGAAACAAAATATGCCATTACAATATCAAGTCCGTGCAACTCCGTGATAACTCCCACAACTTGATCATGCTCAGCCTTGACCCGAACAGTTCTCGTCACGTCGATACGGTTTTGCAGAAACGAACTCGAAGCTTGAAGTCTCTTAGATCTGATATAAATGTGTTATTTCTAGACTAGTACTTATAACCAGTGGATGTTCATATGTATATGTTGAAATTCAGTGACTAGGCTGCTCTACCAGTCTACGGACGAAAAAATATGTACAGGGTCATTGATAAAGCTACATTATTTGAAGAAGACGAAGGCAGGGCTACATCGACAAGAATCTAGGGCTACATCAACTGGCTGGGATATTTCAAAGTTAAAAATGATTAGACGAGTCATATCCTCGAGAATTGGCCTGGTTCAAAACAGAATCCATGTTGAACATTAAGTCAGAATGTTGGCCATGGGACTGGGGAACATAGTAGGTCGACGGTGCATCGAACTCGGCAGTAGACTGCCAACTTTGGGCCCGTCGGGATGATTCGGCGGAATAACCTAAGATTTATGAGCATATCATTTGTATGTTATCGGACCAACTTGCCCATGTGAGCTGATGTCGCGGCTTCGGTGTTGGTGAGAGCACGCGTTTCATACGGGGTCGGATTAACAACCCGGGTTTCTCTCGATTTCTTGATCTCCGAAGCAGCCAAGAGCAGATCAATGGCTATGGGTGCAAGCAAATTCTGTTAGTAACCCGCGCCTCTGGAGTAATATGTCAACTACATACCTTTTCTCAGGATCTCCTGCCGCGTTTGCAGCTCTTCTCCGGTAAGCTCATTGATGACCTGCCGGAGTGTGTTGAAGCATTCTCCCTCGTTTGCACGATACTGCCTTTGCGAAATGACTTTGCTTTGTCGAGGCATGGGTGAGAGCGGGTCAGGTGGAGCAGGAGCGTAGCGTGAGCGATCCATCCAAGCTGCGTGCGTGATCTTGATCTCCAGTGGTTCTGGTTAAATACGCTCGGCCTCAATTCACGGATCAATGGTGAAATGTTGAACGTAGAAAATAACAAGCATGCACTGCCAATGTGCAGATCCAAAGCTGTAGCCAAATTCTGGGCGACTTCTTGCCAAGGGCGGCCGGGCGATTCGCTCATTGCTCTTGTTCGGGAGGGCTCCCTGATAGCCGATTGTCGTTCGTCATACCTTTGAGCGAGGAAATATTTCTTGTCATGCCCAGTCCTCGGATCAGGCACACTGGGAATGCGGCAAGACCGAATCGTCATCCGCACACGAACATAAGTTGGGGGCATGAGACCATTAGCAGAGTGCACACCGCCACGTGCGGAACGCGTCGAGGACCTCAGTGCGGGAAAGAAATGTCACCGAACCTACCTTCGTTCCGTTTCGCCACCAGAAACGTGAACTCACAACCAAAAAAAGGAGAAAGATGACTTGACCGAGTGTCAACGTAGTGGGTCCGCTCGAAAATCAGTCTAGTCGGTTATTCCGAATCACGTTTGGCCACGTAGTTCTGAATCAGGGACCAGGCACGAAGCAACGTCCGTGCAATATCCTGGACAATCACATGGTTGCCCATGCACCAAGTTTTGACATTGCGAAAAATCCATCACTTAGGCCCGTTTCCGACATGTTCGCCGTTCATTCTTGGGTGGACGAGCAGTGTCAAACTTTATGCAGCACGTTTCCCGCCTTCGCTGGACAAAGAATATGATGAGTCCATGTGATGGAGGTGCCTTGAAGTCCTTGCAGTTTTGCGAGGCTATGATAGATTAGATGACGAAGCACTCTACGAGGTTCAGCTTGGCACTCCCTAGCCATCAACGTTTCAACGCCGAACAGCCTCAACCTGATACGGTATAACCAGTGTATGAGCGCTCAGTTAATCTTCTTTGCATTTCTCCTCGGCAGAGGCCCAGGAGCGAGAGTACACTACGGTATAGACTTTGGCTTCAAGGCATGCCATATCTTGGACATGCGTCTAACCTGAAGCCATGAACGTTTATGCGCAGGTTCACCGACGATTTTGTTAAGTCTCGGGTCTTGAAATACATCACGTTGACCGTTTGAAACGTCATATCTCTTTCTATCACCCAAGGTTCAATGGCATCAGCATCATGTGTGAGGTGGGTGATATGTTTGCTTCCCGATGTCTTTGTTCCTACTATTGCTGGCCAGCCATATTAGTGATCCGCGTGACGGGCCAAGACCGCTCAGCATCTGCTAATCTACTTCTCACGTGGGCGATGTAAGGTGTCAAGTACAATGGTAGTGTTGGGAGCTTGCAAATCAGATGGGACGGATCAATGTTGGCCGCATCACAGCGTTGTGCAAAGCCAGACAAATCGCCCTTCCGCGATGCACCAGTGCCGTAGCATAACTTCTTTGGTAATGAAGGTCGGCAGAATCAAAAATAACTCAGGACAGGGGTCACCATGCGAGATGTTTCGTGAAACGCGTCAGCGTCATTGCCGAATGCCAACGTGTTGTTATCAAAGTCAAACAAATCTATGGCATATGTGTATCAGACCGGGAACTGTAGTACATATGGCCACAGTGGTCAGGAAGGTATACATCATCCATTTTTTTGCACCGCCCCCACGATAGTGTTCACTTTATCCGGCGCGGCCTTACCCGGCACCTAGTCTGGTCTTGGCAGCCTTGCATCCTTTGGGCTGTTTTTTCACATCCCACTGGTTCCCCACTTGCATCTCTCACACCTTTTCTAGTTTCACTACTTACCTTGCTGTAAGCGACCAGACCGCCGCGCATAGCTGTTACACCAAAAGGCAGAAATACTGAATGCGTAAGATTCAGTATCACGGACGGTATACTTACGCCTGCCCAGTTCTAGATCTACATGCATCAGTGAGAACATCCATCAAGACAATGGAATCACAGACCCCAATGAGTATTCACACTACCATGAGTAGTAGATGGGAAGTCAACGTATTGGAGGCACGAAGATGACGGACGGGCTCCGACTCGGGGCGGATACAAAAGTGCCCGACTTACATCTTGTTCCGTTCCCGCGAGGCCGCGACGCGGTCGGCTGGGTTCGCAGATCATTTTTCACCGCAGTCTTTCGTTCTCTTTAGTCATGTACGCATTCCTGTCCACGTAGTCGGTCCCTGTCCAAATAAATTTGTTCAGTCCTCTTCCGTGGACGTGCCTTCTGGGCATTATCCTGCTGAGACATCTATCTCCTCCACTTTCCGCTCCGGCCCGAAATCCTTGACAGACAGGCAACTTGAAGAAGAAAATGGAGCATGGATAGCTGATTCTACAATACAACACAAAAACACTATGCTGCAGAGTACAGTAGACTCTGTAATAATCCATACCCCTCGGGATAGGCCCAGGGGTATGACTTATGGGAGAGTATGGGTTTTGATTGAGGCTGGAAGCACTGAAAATGAACTTTGGGAAATGGAAAATTGTATGTGTTTTCACAGAGTACGGGTTATATGAGGTATGGGTTATTACAGAGTCGACTGTACTATCATTATGGCCGGAATGTAGAATACAGTTACACCAGGTCTATGAGGAGGGCTGTCATTGTCTTGGCTGGCATATTCCATCAGTCTGCTGAGGGTCAATCAATAGCCTGAGATAATTTCTCCACTAGTGATGACAGTGTAATATGTACCTAGCATTACGAGACTTGGTGGAAGTGAACGAGGAGACTTGCCAGTGTGCATCGTGGCTCGTGACAGGCCTTGGCGATTCACATCAAGTCACACACCCTCACCCTTGCCCTCGCAAAACCAACGCTGCAGTCATCATACAGTCTGTTGACGAGAGAGTATCCCAACATGGATGTTCTGCAGGTAATACATGATCAATTGGACGAGTATCTCGGAAAGGTGCGTTGATCGTTTCCCGGGTCCGATGGCGCAATCGTGTCTCATGCCTTCGTCCCCCGGGTAACAGATATCACTTTTGGTTAGCCACCCCAACACTCTCTCAGACTCTGCTTACAATAGTCTTACTTTCAACAGCCAGGTGATCTTGAAACCCCGTTCTCAAAATTCAGTACCATCAATCTTGTCCCAGCCCCTCAAGACATTCTACTCATCAATGCCATCGTCTCCGAGCGAAATACCCAACTTTCCACTCTTATGTTACAGATGGCGAACGTAGACAGCACTATTCGGAAGCTCGCTACAATGCAAGCTATGCTTGAGGAGAACAGTGCCCATGTCCGCCGGTCATTACTCACTCACCAGGCGCTCACTTCACACACTCGTCGCATTCCTCCAGAGGTGCTGGGGGAGGTGTTTTACCATTGCTTGCCCAAGACACCGTATATCACCCCAAGGGATGTCGACTCTCCCATGATACTCACCCGGGTGTGCCGTCATTGGCGTGCTGTAGCAATGTCCACCCCCTGCCTCTGGTCCTCTCTTTCCATCTATCTTCAGAAAACCGTCTGTGAGGCGTATCGTCGCGGGTGTGAGGCGTGGCTGGCCAGAGCCAAGAGCGTGCCTCTGTCCGTTCGAGTCCTCAACGACATCAACATGTCCGCTGCGGACCCGACACTGGTTTCATCTGTCGTACACTGGCTCCGACCGTTCATCGCCCACTGCGGCGATCTCTGGTGGCACGGTCCCTCCTTGCCCACTCTCTTCGTCCCAGAGACCGAAACCGATCTCCCCATCGAGCGCCTCCGTATCACTTCCCACAGAGACACACCCTCCATCCACTTCCCCGGACCCGCCAAACGCCTCCGTTCTGCATCTGTACAGTGCCTCAACTACGACTTGCAGTCCCTCGACGGGATCAAGTTGCCCTGGAACCACTTGGTCGAGTTGAACATGCACTTTGCCTTGTTCAGCAGCACGCTGTTCGTCCAGCTCCTCACGCGCTGCGGTCACCTCAGCACCCTCATCGTCTCGTGTCTCTGTGCAGACGAAGACCAACTCCGCATCTTACGCGCGCTCTCACCAGGGTCGATCATAATCCCTTCGCTCCGCCGCATCGAAATCAAAGTGATCCGAGCGGGGCTTGACGCACTTTTTGACGCCCTCACCCTGCCCGCGCTCGAAGAGCTCGATGTCTGTTTTTGTTTTCGCGAACGCGATGCGTGGCCGCATGCACCATTTATGGAGATGATTGGGCGTTCGCGGTGTGCGTTGAAGCAGCTGACGGTGCGGTCGAACAAGAACGCGTACCCGTTTTTCAAAGAATATACGGAGGCGATACCGGGGTTGGTGATTTTTACTTCTGCGCCTGATCCGTTGTTGCGATGAGCTTTCGAATCCTCGATGATCTGCGTGGGGAAAGGGAGCGCCCGCATATATGGGGTGATGCATGTGGAGGACAGACACTTCTAATGGCGACGGGCAGTGTTCTCTTGTCCTATTGCGGCCCTACCTTTTTGATGCCTCTTATCTGGCCCCCTCAGTGTGGAAATGTGGTCTCGTCCACCGTTGTTGTTCTGGTTACCCATCTTCCTGTTATATGCATGAAGTATATTGTACGTGGTTTCAATCCACTCGGTTTCTCTCGGACTAGCGTACCTCGAACGATTGTTACATGTACATATCTGTGAAACAAGAATCGATACAAAATAATGGATTCGAGCTATAAAAGAATGTTGCGTTAAGCAGTACTGGCAGCAATCGGCTTTTTCTCATCATCCATCCCTGGAAACCCGGGCATGATCCTGTACCCAACTGGAAGAGAATGTCTGCGCAGACAATCAGCACCACGTCCGGGGTCAAAAGCATGACGTCTGTCGTTCGTCACTCACATCGCAAACCCGCTCGAAAATCTCGGTTCCACTGGGATCTCCAACGTCTAGCGGTTTCAATATCTTGAACACAGCCAACAAACACCTTGGAGATGACCGCCCACACTGACGTGTCTGTAAAGTATCCCCCGACACAGATGCGTCCACCGAATCCAAACGCGATGTGTTCAGTGTCGTTGGGTTTGAGGGAGCCATCGTCGCTAAGGAATCGTTCGGGTATGAACCCGTGTGGGTTGGGGTACCTGGATTCGCCGCGTGCCATCGGCCTGGCAAAACGAGTCATCGAGATCTGTTACGAAGGACTGTAGAAGCACGAACCAAAAGTTCGCTAAGACGACAACACCCGAAACCGCAGGTATCAATAGACACTTTGTCGCTCAAGGAGACTGCCGATTATTCATCCTTTGCAATATGGAATCCGCCATACGCGCCGTAACATGGGGAAGCGCTGCATGATTCAAGAGGATCAGTAACAGGAGCTAATCTATCCACTGGCAGCGGACGGAATTACTCAGGCAGAGGAACGATGGGGCTGCATCTGAGCGTTTCCCAAAAAAATGGCATCTACGAAAGGGTAACAACCGATTGTCGGGAATCTCCTTGCCTACCACAGCATCGATTTGTGCTTGTGCTTTTTCCTGCACCGCCGGGTTTGATACCATTATGAGAAAGAACGTCATCACTACTGAGTCGGACTGCTCTATATGGTTAATGATATGATGATCACATTGAAGACGTTGCAGCTGACAAGATGGATAATATGCATGAACAAAGGATGTCATGAGGCATCTGAGCAGCACGAGGTCCCTGGTACCTCCCTGAGAGCCTCCAACCACGATTCCTCGGGTGAAATTCCATTCTTTTCCATATTCCGCAGAGCATCGTGTACGGTGCAATGCTACCGCTCAACTAGCATACGCAGCTATTCTTGGTGTGCACGATATGGGCAATCAAAATGACCATTACCACTCTTTGAAGAGAGTATTCGGGCAGCCGTTCAAGATACAGCTTCGAAGACGCACGTGCCATCGCAATTTTCCTCTTGAATGATATACCAGGAAACCATGGCGGGAGGTCCAACACTCCAAAAAGCTCCGGTAGTGAATTAAACAAGCAATAGTAGATGTGATGAACTCACATCGCGGAAAGCTAATCGTAACGGCAATGTCGGGACATGCAGTAAACAGAGCAAATGTCCAACACGTTTACCGCGATGTTGATGACTTCGTCCTTTCGAGATGCTGGGTCATAGTCATACAGCACCTGATCAGAATGAGCGACACTGTATCTCGATGGAGACATGAGTTGTGTCGATCATTGCATTCACTGTCATACACTCACTCAAAAACACAACCATCCAATTCGTTCGGGGATACTGAACAAGGAGATGACATGCCTTGGAATGTTGAAAGGGCAGAAATCTGGGCGCCACCTCAAGCTGAAGCGTCCGGTAGAAAAACCGCCTGTGCGTTCGCCATCGAGCACCTCAAGGTAACAGAGCTGAATTGAAACGCAGTCCACACCTTGAATGGGTGGATTGAGATTAGAACTATGATAGAAAACAGGGATCTGACATTCCATTGGTGACGAGGTATAGACAATCTGAATACTGTAGTTCTTGGACCATTCCCCGAGCAGCTCCTCTGCAATATTTTCCAAATTGATGATGATGATATGCTTTCCCATTGGTCGAGGATACACTATGTGTCGCCTGCACGGATAACAGCTTGAGTAGATGATATAGGACCGAACATGTTGTAACCCACTATATGTTCTTGCTCACTGGGCATATTTTATCCATGGAACACCTGCATTAATTCCGATAATGTTGCCAACCCATGGTAACTCGAGAGGACCAGGGGGTAATAGGTAAGAAGTTGGACTCCCGAGAGCTCGTCGTCCGATGTATAGAAGTACACCACACCCAAGAATGAAGGCAGATGCAGTCGTCCAAGTACTAGAATCTCGTGGGGGACGATGGCGGTGACAGACCCTCGACTCATTTAACTACAGCATGGTCAGCTTCGAGTTCATTTTATCAAGTTGAGAGTGAGACGTTTGACAAATCGGTGTCACGCAGATGACAAATCTTGGTTTTCTGTGCTAGACACGAGAGCTGCCGGTCGCTCCCTGATCAATTGATCGGTGACCATGTTTCAATCATTTCCCAGCTCACAGAAACATAGTGGCATTCTCTACGACATTGCGGTGTGCTTCGGCACTGATCTCCTTCAGGCTCATGTACTTCATCGTTCAGGGTCTCGGAGTATCACTCGACGTCCCGGTAAAGGGAGAATCACAGCTACCCAATATTAGGTTGGGAAATGCGAGTGCGGTGGCCACCATCTGGCTGTGCCGTAGCTCAGTCATCCTCTGAAACACCTGGAACTCTCCGTCTCACTAATTGATACACCCTTCCCAGCTACAAATTTACCCAATGACATAAGTGTTGGTCATAGTAGTGGGTAAGGATCGTATTCTCCTATTCCTGGACTCGAAGGGACAGGTTCTTTACCTAGCGATGTGTGAAGAGTCGAGTGCACAGGTCTCACTCTAATCCACGTTTGGAAGGGCTGTGGGACGAGGTCGTGGATGTGACGTTAGTACCAGTTGACACTCGATTATTTTGCTCGCTAAAAAAATGCCTTAGGATCTAGATCTTACAAGCATTGGTGACCTTTCTTGGTAACCCAAAAAAGCGCGGTCGTAGAAGGCTTTCCACAGTCCCTTATGAATGACGGATCATTCCAAGTGGCACTGATGCCTCTGAGCACCCTACATACGGGTTCTATCAAGCAATTGGGAGTCGATCGGTAACGTCAAATCCAAGACCTGTTCCAAGTGATTTTATGTAAAACGCAACCTGGAATGGGATCTAACCGCTTCCTATCAGCAGGAGAACAGAACGATTCCAAAAATAGAGGGACCCAATATCGCAAACCTACAAATACACACCTTAGATCAATTGCTTGTGCCCATCTCTTCAAGAATGTTTACTTGGGCAACCGCGTGCGCCACAACCCTCGGGTGTATCGCAGTCATTTGGATCGGACGATATCACAAGAATTCGAAACGCTCGTACCCTTTACCCCCTGGTCCTTCAGGATTGCCATGGGTCGGAAACGTCATCGGTATCGATGCAGGTGCGCCGTGGTTGACGTACAGTGAATGGGCAAAAACATATGGTCAGTTGTAGCTTGTGGAGTTTCACGCTATCCACTCACTTAGATATGCACGTATACAGGCGATCTCGTTTATTCTCGACTCCTAGGCAAGGATATCATCGTTATCAACTCCGAGAAGGTGGCAAAGGAATTGCTCGAGCAATGTTCTAGGAACTATTCAGACCGTCCGTATCTCATCACCAATGAATTGTAGGTCCTAGTTGTCATTCTGCCACGTTCGCTTCGAGTGTATTAAAACTGGTGGATGAAGGTGTGGAACAGATTTCAATTCTGCCCTTCTACCTTATGGGGATAGATGGCGACTTCATAGGCGCTTCTTCCACCAAACCTTTAGAAACGATGTTGTATCTAGATTTCGACCTTTGCAGTACCGCAAGAGTTGTTGGCTCCTACATCAATTGTTGAATGCACCCGGTCAATTCTCTGAACATGTATTCGAGTGCGTATCCGATGTGACCTTGTGTGGAATCATGGCATTGATGAAGATTTCCTTCTCAATAGCTATACGACGTCTCTCATCATGAACAGTGTGTATGACTATGACCCTGCGTCTCGAAAGGATGGACTTGCCAATATCATCGCAAAGGTGATAGAAGTTGGATCGAGTGCCGTTCGGCCCGAAGTTGCACTGATCATTGGCGCATTCCCTGTATGTGAGTAATGTGTCTTGTCTCCCTTTCCTGTTAAGCATACCCTCAATCCCGCACCCAGTTCTCCATCTCCCGTCGTGGCTTCCCGGTATGTCATTCAAAAAAAAGATGGCAGCTGCAAAGGAGTTTGCGAAACAGTATGTCGAAAGACCCTTTGAATATTCTGTGCAGAAGCTGGTAAGAAACAACATAGCTGCTCCAGGCCAATGACCCAGTTTCGTGGAGTTGGACAGTAGTTCTACCCCATCGATGGTACACGATTCACTCCGAAAGGCTGGACTGGGAGGTGTTGCAACAGATAAAGTGTGGATGTCAGAACTTAAAGGCGCAGCTGCAACGGCCTTCCTTGGTGCGCCATTTTGTCTCTTGTTAGACTCATTAATTCATTCGATCTCCTAGCTGGTGCCGAGACGGCGAGTCGATAATTTCGCCTACAAATATACCCGCCTTTGATGTATTGACTAACAATAGTCGACTGCAGTCATCATGACATTCTTCCTCATGATGGTGTTGAATCCGGAAGCTCAAGAGGAGGCTCACGCACAGATCGATCTCGTAATTGGCAGAGATAGACTGCCAAGAATTGACGATCGACCCTCACTGCCATATGTAGATGCCATTCTTCGAGAAGTATACCGGTACAATCCCGTTCTTCCTTTGGGTAGGTGATATTGTCATCACATTGATCCTCTCCGCTGACTAAACTACTAACCAGGACTTCCTCACTCGGCTGTGGATGACGACGTTTACGCTGGATTCCACATTCCGAAAGGCAAGTCATCCACAGTCTTGCCGACTCATCGGTCATAGACGGACTTATTTCACAGGTGCTCTTCTGATTACAAACATGTGGTCCATGGCCCACGATGAATCTAAGTATCCCGACCCACACAAGTTCATCCCCGAACGATTTCTCGATGACGACGGTTCCCTCCTACAGAACGACACCGAGCACCTCTCATTCGGATTTGGTCGGCGCATCTGCCCCGGCAGATATTTCGCAGATACATCTATATGGTCTGTGATTTCCAACATATTAGCCATATTCTACATTTCAAAGTCCAAGGACGTCAATGGGGCGGAGATCCCCGTGGAACCGAAGTTTACCAATGGTCTCACTGCGTGAGTGATCAGTAGTACCTCTATCTCTCGATCATTTTGATGCGAGGTTGATGGGTGTGCAGACATCCCCTTCCGTTTGTGTGCAGCATCATGCCTAGAATGCCTGGGATGGATGCCGAGCAGCTGGAGCGGTTAATTGCTGCAAGCACTGTAGAGCAGCGAAAGGCTAATGTTGGCGGCGTTGTCTAAGTTAGCCTATGTCTCGATCTCATGAAGTTTTTGCTGGCACATGGATCCAAAGTGCATGGCCGGATTGATACGTTATGATGCCCCGTGGCAAGCCTTGCATCAATGTCATGGCGATATGCAAGCGAGGTTATTCCCGTCTTGAGATCACTGCTGCGAAGTGAACCAAAACACAGTACTACACGATTCCGAAAGCTTCAACTTAGGACTTGACAAATGCATCACGGAGGCTATTTAGATTCATGCCACCCATTCGTGTGTGACCAGTACCGGCTTTCTTTCGAATTCGGTGAAGTGTTCACCATGTGCAAAGCTGGTGACAATTTTACATAATCCCCCCCTTTACAAGCCTCACAACTTTCGTGATGGACTGTGTGGCGGATGTCTGGGAACGAGGATCTAGCCAAATTCATGAGAATGGTAGATATGATCCAGATGGCTCTGGTCCGTGCAGGCCAGAGTTGCCGATATGTCGCCCCTAGCTATGTGTTGGGAACCCGGGGAAGACTATTGGACGTCAGCAGCGAATGCGAAAGCACGGAATCGTCCCTGGGCTGGAAGAGTCCGCCCTACCAGTACCTTGTCCTTGATTCTGGATCCATAAAATCCTTTGCGAGGGTCTTCCTGTTAATAACTATAAGTAAATTTATCCCTACTGATACTATGCTGCGCTTGTTGCGAATGCGTGGACGATGAAACATCCCGGATCCTGACGTTAAGCGACTAACAACAGAGTGGTCGCCATTGAGCTCGGACTGGGAACTATAATCGAGGTTCTCCGAGTCCCGACGTCTTGATCGTCAAGCTAGAACAATGATCGCAGATGCCACGACTTCCCTTTTCGATACTTAAGGTGAGTGCCAGTAACTCGCTAGGAACATTCACGATGCGATGCACTCCTTACATCCTCGATCAGGTTTTGAATGGTTGATTGATCAATGTATCCCGGTAAACGTCCTACAGTGGCAGAAAAATGATGGTACTGCACCAGCCTATGGCTTGACATGAGCGGGATCTGAAACGAGGGTGATCTCTGGATCAATAACCGTAGCTGATTCTGAAGCGACGGTTGACGATGGCACGGATTCCCCAAGCTGCGAGGCGCCTTCCGTGTGCCCTGATAAGCTGGCAGTAGCTACCCAAACAGAAGGGAGCTTCGATGGAACAGTTGGCGCCGCGACTACGACGCTCCCCAGTGAAGTCCCCTCCACCTCTGTCCACCACCACCACCTTTAACTTTTCCCCTGTGGCTGTCCCACGACAACCATCGATACCAGGTATGAACTTCATCCACCAAAATGCGGTCCTCAGCCTTCTGTCTGGTGTCCGCACGAATATACCACAAGCACAAAGAAGACGAGGGCTGAGATGATGAGCACGCGGTCAAGCCAGCCAATTCGTTCGAGTGCAGTCACTAGTTGTTTCGAGGTGTTGATGAGGAGATTGAGTATATCGTGTGCTTGGGAGGTCGATTGGAAGTTGGCTGTGGAGGATTCTGGTATTGGCTGACGCTAGCAGAGGAAAAATGCACTGACCTAGGAGTTGGTCTGGGAGAAGAACGACATCGTCCTTGTAGGATATCCTACCACACGAGGCTTTGGAGATACAAACGTGACTTTCTCATTGAAGGCGTCACTTGTTCCCGTACAGAGGGTGGACGAAAAGCTCTTCGCGACGCTGCGATCGGCTCTATTGCACACTTCGAGGAGAGTAGGGCTGCCCGGGAGTCTTTACTTAGCCTGTGGGAGTGAGTCTAGGGAACATGACAACGGATGCGGACATACCTGTCAAGCGTCCTCAGATGTTCGTCCACCTTTGGCTCTGCGAGGACATCCAGTTCCTATAGGTCACCACAACCAAGGGCCAACCCACCCCAGACATCGGTTGTCATTCGACGTTTGTCATGGTCCCAGAACCCAAGCCGCTTACCTCGACCCGTTGGGCCAGTTGTTCGATGTCCTCTCTGGCAAGTGGTTCTCTACATACCCGAAGCCATGGAGTTTGAACACTGCTGCGAGAAGCGCTGGTGCATCAGCGTCGAAATTAAAGCCATAGTTGAAGAAGGACCAGTTCGAGTTCGAGTTATGATATGCACATTGTACTAGGTGAGCTCCACGATATCATGGCTCTGGAAAATAACCTCTTGCAGATTACCCGTTTTTGGCGCCTTTCTACTACTTCTAGCGGCTTGAATGTTTCCGGCGACCAAAACAGACACCCGGTACTTCGCTGAGTGACTCCTAGAACATCTGGCGAGTCGAGACTATCCAAGTAATGAACCGCTTCGGCGGCCATCAGGTGATGTATAACTAACATTATGGACAGTTCGGCTAATCGGACAACCTTTACTAGGCTTGAAAGTTGGCAAACCTCAGTACTTGCCGTTGACCTTGAGGGCCGCTATATCAGCCAACCAGATCAATGATCCGCACAGAAGCTTCCACGGGAAGAGACTTACGAAATAGACCACATTCTTGAGTGAACTTTGGAAGGTGGGGTGATTTTGGATTGGCGTCTCACCCACAGGGCCACTCAGGATACACACCAGATCTTGTTAGTGGCTACGCCAAGTGGAAGAACCATCCACGGGCATTCCGACGCACTTCCCGGTCGCTCTCTGGAATGGTTGAAAGAAGCGTAGTGGCATTCTCCATTGCGGTGTGGTCTCGGCACTGATCTCCTTCAGGCTAACGTACTCCATCGTTCAGGATCTTTGAATATCGCTCAGCGTCCCGGAAAAAGGAGACTCAGAGCTACCCTTATAGGTCTTTATCAACGGAACCTTTAGCATCAGGTTAGGAAATACAAGTACGGCCGGGGGCCACATTCACCCTTGCCATTTGACTGTGTCGTCATGGCTCACTCATCCTCTGAAACCACCAGAACTCTCCGCCTCAATAATCAAGTCAGCTTCCCGATTGGGTTACCAAATAACGTATCGGTTAGGGCTCTACCATCACTGAGATACAAGGTGACGTGAGTGGCTGAGACATAAGTTTTCAATGAAATGTCAGCTGAGAATTACCGTAACGTCGACATCCGGAACCTCCCCTGCCAAGACGTGGACTAGAGTGAGGCCTGTGTACTCAACTTCACACATCGTTAGGTGAAGCGATCCATATAAGAATCCGCTATGACATGTTATTTTAAATCATAAATGTCTCGCAGATGACTTGACCTTTCTGACGGGTCAGCCTCGATCCCCGAGGAACGCTTTCCTAGTATGGTGACTAGTTCATCTAAGGACACTTCAGTTAGTATACCCTCCTGCTATAGAGGTATGTTGTGTTTGATATACGGGTAGGGCTTCAGCAAAACGGCTAACATTAGCCGACAGTAGCCAATGGTCAGGACCAGTCAGGACCACTACCCAGATGCCTGAAGTAGGTCCCTTATGAACGGATCATTGCAGGTGGCACTGAGACATTATGATGGATCCTCTGAGCGCCCTACATACGGGTTCTATCAAGCAATTGGGAGTCGATCGGTAACGTCAAATCCAAGACCTGTTCCAAGTGATTTTATGTAAAACACAACCTGGAATGGGATCTAACCGCTTCCTATCAGCAGGAGAACAGAACGATTCCAAAAATAGAGGGACCCAATATCGCAAACCTACAAATACACACCTTAGATCAATCGCTTGTGCCCATCTCTTCAAGAATGTTTACTTGGGCAACCGCGTGCGCCACAACCCTCGGGTGTATCGCAGTCATTTGGATCGGACGATATCACAAGAATTCGAAACGCTCGTACCCTTTACCCCCTGGTCCTTCAGGATTGCCATGGGTCGGAAACGTCATCGGTATCGATGCAGGTGCGCCGTGGTTGACGTACAGTGAATGGGCAAAAACATATGGTCAGTTGTAGCTTGTGGAGTTTCACACTATCCACTTACGTAGATATGCACGTATACAGGCGATCTCGTTTATTCTCGACTCCTAGGCAAGGATATCATCATCATCAACTCCGAGAAGGTGGCGAAGGATTTGCTTGAGCAACGTTCTCAGAACTATTCAGACCGTCCCCAATTTATCACCAGTGAATTGTAGGTCCTAGTTGTCATCCCGCGTCGTTCGCTTCGAGTGTGTTAAAACTGGTGGGTGAAGGTGTGGGGCAGATTTCAATTCAGCTCTTCTACCTTATGGGGAGAGATGGCGACTTCATAGGCGCTTCTTCCACCAAACTTTCAGAAACGATGCCGTATCTAGATTTCGACCTTTGCAGTACCGCAAGAGCTGCTGGCTCCTACGCCAATTGTTGAATACACCCGGTCAATTCTCTCAACATGTATTCGAGTGCGTACCCGACGTGACTTTATCTGGAATCATTGTATCGACGAAGATCCACTTCTCTTCAGCTATACAATGTCTCTCATCATGAACAGTGTGTATGACTACGACCCTGCATCTCGGGACGATGAACTTGCCGAACTCGTCGCAACGGTGACAAAAGTCGTATCAGGTGCCTTCCGACCTGAAGTTGCGCTGATCGTCGGCGCGTTCCCTGTACGTGAGTAATGCGTCTTGTCCTACTTTTTCGTTAAGCATACTCCCAACCCACGCTCAGTTCTCCATCTCCCATCGTGGCTTCCCGGTATGTCATTCAAGAAGAAGATGGCAGCTTCAAAGGAGTTTGTGAATCAATATATAGAAAGGCCTTTCGAACATTCTGTGCGGAAGATGGTGAGATACAATATATGTGTTTCAAGTCGTTGACTCAGTTTTGTGAAGTTGGACAGTAGTTCTACCCCATCAATGATATATGACTCACTTCGAAAGGCTGGATTGAGTGATGCTGCAGCATATGAAGTGTGGATGTCAGAACTTAAAGGCGCAGCTGCAACGGCCTTCCTTGGTGCGCCATTTTGTCTCTTGTTAGACTCATTAATTCATTCGATCTTCTAGCTGGTGCCGAGACGGCGAGTTGATGGTTTTGCCTACAAATATACCCGCCTCTGATGTATTGACTAACAACAGTCGACTGCAGTCATCGTGACGTTCTTCCTCATGATGGTGTTGAATCCGGAAGTTCAAGAGAAGGCGCAGGCGCAGATCGATCTCGTAATTGGCAGAGGTAGACTTCCGACAATACACGACCGACCCTCACTTCCCTACGTAGATGCCATTCTTCGAGAAGTATACCGGTACAACCCCATTGCTCCTTTGGGTAAGCAATACCGTCATCACATCGATCCTCTCCGCTGACCAAACTAACCAGCACTTCCTCACTCGACTGCGGATGACGACGTTTACGCTGGATTCCACATTCCGAAAGGCAAGTCATCCACAGTCTTGCCGACTCATCGGTCATAGACGGACTTATCTCACAGGTGCTCTTGTCATCACAAATATGTGGGCCATGGCCCACGATGAATCTAAGTATCCCGACCCACACAAGTTCATCCCCGAGCGATTTCTCGACAGCGAAGGTTCCCTCCTACCGAACGACACCGAGCACTTCTCATTCGGATTTGGTCGGCGCATCTGCCCCGGCAGATATTTCGCAGACACGTCCCTATGGTTCGCAATTTCCAACGTGTTAGCCACATTCTACATTTCAAAGTCCAAGGACGCCAACGGGGTGGAGATCCCTGTGGAACTGAAGTTTACTAATAGCGTCAGTGCGTGAGTGATCAGTAGTACCTTTGCTACTCAATCATTTTGATGCAAGCTTGATGGGTGTGCAGACATCCCCTTCCGTTTGTGTGCAGCATCGTGCCTAGAATGCCTGGGATGGATGCCGAGCAGCTGGAGCGGTTGGTTTCTGCAAGCACAGTGTAGAGCAAATGTTGGTGGCCTTGTCGAAGTCAGGGCGATACGCAAGCGTAGTCATTCCCGTCTTGAGATTACTGTACATACTGCTGCGAAGTGAACCAAACTGAAGAGTTGGCACCCCGGAGAACTTCAACTCACATAGGATGTAAAGTTGACAAATGTCACTGTGAACTTAAATAGCAGTTGTCGTATCCCCACATCGGACTGCCATCAGACGGAAAGTTCAAACTTTCAAGTTCGAGTCTCCAGCTTATGCCTTCAGCACCATACGGCGTCCTGCCCAGTCACGACGACCACGATTCTTCCAACCGTCGCCAGTCCAATCCGTTCCTGGCACGGATCCCACCGTCGTTGCGTCGGTGGTGGCTAAGACGACCCGCATCCTCACACACGCATGGTGGAGCAATGATGCGACCTCGAACGTTCTTTAACATCTTGAAATTTGCGATACCCATCACTCTGCTTGCGCTCTGGTGGGTTTGGCACGCGTTCGAGCCCCATCTCCATATCGACCTTGTCTTCTATGACCGCAACTGGATTGCCAATGAGATTCAACCTATCACTCCACTCTCGGGTTGCTTCAACCCGGATCAGGTCAGCCCGTTGTACAATGTTACTGAGGAGCTATACGGTAAGAAGCGGTTCGAGGTCCAAGCGGGGGTCCCCATGCGAATGAGCATGGACTGCTATGCCTTTGCCGGCACCGTCGTTCTACCAGAGCACGACACCCGTCAAGACGCCTGGATACCACCCGAAAATCGCAACCAGTACCACACCTACTGGCGCACAGACCTCGTCCTCCTTGGGGAGCGCCAAGAGTTTATGCTCAAATCATTTTTCGCCACTCAGAACCTTCCCCGCTCCCGCCTCGTCCTCTGGTCGAACGGCGACCTGAGCGAGAACCCGATCGTGGAAAGATATCTCCAACGCTACCCCGATTCGTTCTCCCTCGGTATCGTTGATATTCCCTCCCTCGCCCAGGGCACAGCTATGGAAGCGAGCAAGCTTCTTCAGCTCAACGACAAGAAAGCATGGGTCGACGGTGACCTCGCTCGTCTGCTTGTCATCTGGCACTACGGCGGTATGTGGATTGACATGGACATGCTTGTCACACGCGACC